>SSNR01001161.1:0-25494 GCA_006937965.1 Callopanchax toddi
AGTGTTTGTGTGTTCAATCAAAGCTCAACAATAAAGTCTGCTGTCTGTATTTGTTCTAGTATTTGAACTAGTAAACAGTCTAGTTGGTATTTGTTGACTCAGTGATCCTCAGCTTTCTAACGACTTCCTAAAGCTCCAGGTGTTCAGGACAGAATTCATCTGATTTGATTCAACAACACAATCCTCTCTAATTGTCTCATTTACAATCATTTCTTCTCATTGAAGTGGGCCTGAGGCCCTGAGGATTGCTGCCACGATGCCAGAGACACTTGCTGCTGCAGAGAGGAGCTTCTCCTGATGGAAGCTGATTCAAACCAACCTGAGATCCACGTGGTCTCAATGCTAAACCCACTGGTTCTGATAAACACCAACCCCGAGGTCAGACAGCTGTCATGTGATCAGACTAAACTGGAACCAACCATTTGAGTTCAGCTGATGATGAAAAACATGACGATGAACAAGTCCAACAGAAACCTGAGACAAGAATCAGGAAAGTGAAACTTTTAGACCCAAATGTTTGAATGAAGGTGTAAATGTGATGAATTGAAATCAATAATCCTCTAAATGTCAGCTGATAGATGTGTTAATATTGTCCTCTCCAGAGTCAAGTGTCAGTCTGTTTGTGTTGAAACACTTGACTCCATTGAACTGGTTTGAAACCAGCTTGAACTGGAAGTAAATGAATGTCAACTATTTTTAAAATCTGAGTCAACAGCTTGTAGTTGAAGCTGACAGCCAGAGCTGAGATTTGATGTGTTTGTAAAAGATGAATGAGCTGATCTGCCATGTGATTGTCCCACAGCTGTGTTTTGTTGTGATTTTCCAGAGGTGAGAAGCAGTGAGTCCAGCAGCCTGCTGTGGTTGAACTAGATGAAGATATTGAGTCAGTTTAAGCAGCTGTGGAGCTGTAAGTAGTTTAAAGTTGTGAGTGAAGTGACAGGAAGTGTCCTCTTTGGTATTTCCTGTGTCTGTAGTTATGGCGTGTGTCCACTAGAGGGCAGAAGCCATGTGCTGTTGATTGAGCATTGTCTGGTTTGAGAATCAAAGTGTGTAATGAAAGCAGTGGTATTGTTCCATTGAGTCTGAATGAAATGATGGACTGGTTTGTTTTGTTGATGAATCTGAGTTAGTTGTTTCTTATGAGGCTCCGCCTCTAAATGAATGTTGTATGAAATGAAAGCTTTTCTAACAAGCAGAGTTTTTCCTCCAAAGCTTGAAAATTAAGATAATTTTGTACCAAATACTCTCCATCAGTTTGTGCCACGTGATGACATTATAACTCCAGCCAGGTCTGGAGTCCTGCTTCATAACCCTCCCTGTTGATCTCTCAGGTTCTCGGGGAGGAGACACGGCCTCCTCCCCGACCCACTACTGTGGGACTGTTGCTTTGATCCAGGTTCCAGTAGCAGGTGGGATTAGAAGCAGTCTCTGTTGAGACTGTGAAACGTGAAGAATCCCACCACACCACCGAGGCCCTTCACGCTCAGACTGGTTCTGTTAGACCTTTTGACTCTTTCATTTGATGGTTGGAGTCTAAAGTAGAAGAAGAAGCTGAACCTGGACTTGAACCAGGACCTTCAGAACTGTCTCCAGTTCTCTAACAGTCTGAGCTAACTGATCTGGGATCTGATCTTTGTCTCTGGTGGTTTTCTCCTGGTCTAAAGAGGATCTGAATGCTGGGACCAGTTCAGGTGGGTCTGCTGCTGCTGTCACAGACCTGTAGACCTCCTGGTGGACTTGGAAAGTCCCCTTTGACTTCATCTCCTGTTCCTGCTGTCAGAACTCTAAACCTAGAGCCACCTTGAACTCCTCAGCTGTTGTTCTCTGCAGGTTCTTCAACATCTGGCTCAAACAGCTGCAAAGTTCTGCAGGTGGAAAGCATCATTTAGTCAAATCTAGAATAAAGAGTCCAATTTAAAAACTCCACTTATTGAACGTTTTGGCCTTTAAAAGGTGTAGAAACATTTCAGATCAATCTAGAAACACTGCAGTTCTCTACTTTGTCACTAGAGGGAGCCAAACACTCAGGTCTAAATGACTGACGTCATGCTAAGTCCTGGATGTTGATGGTCGCTCTGATCAAGATGGAAATCAAACATCCTGCTTCCACAGGTTTTAGATGACATCATATTTAAAGAGACACACACCGTATTTAGTCTGACCTTCTGTGTTTGATGATCTGCTCTTCAGAGGAATCCTCTCCTCCAGGTGAGGCTCTACCTCAGGTGAGGCTCTACCTCAGGTGANCTTTAATTCCTGTCTGATTAATAAGCAAATATTAAAGCAGTCTATAATTAAGGTATCATATAATTTATTTTCTCAAAGTTTAATAAAAAATAGTTTCTTTATAAAGTGAATTTATTCTTTTTTCTGAAGATCAGTCTTGAAAAATGGGGGTCGTCTTATAATTAGGGTCGTCCTATATTCGGGCAAATACGGTACATATGTAACCGACGTTGCTCTTTTAATCTTTTCAAATCACCAGTTCCACCACACATGCACAATCAGGCCACAGACACAGGACTGCTCTCCAAAGCTCTTTACTGGCAGGATCTGGTATGACAAATAAACACACAATACTCCATCAATGTGTGTGTTACAACCGCATACAGAGGTCTCCACCAGCTTCTATTACTGCTCTGCGTTTTACATGTGATCGTATAGTGGTATTTTATAACAATAAATTCATTTAACAAATTTACATTTCAGAGCAAAACACATTTTCTTTTCTTATAAAACAATCAAAATAGTTAAAAGTGTAAAAACAATAGATTAACATCACAGCCACAGGCAGTTTAAACAGCTAACTGCCACTAACAGTTATAACAGCTAGCTGCCACTGGCAATTGGAACAATAAAACATTTATAAAACATCCTTCTTAACAAAGACATCAGAGCCTACCTGGTATGACAAATAAACACACAATACTCCATCAATGTGTGTGTTACAACCACATACAGAGGTCTGTTCAGGACAAAAAGACAAATCAAACATTACTATTAAGCACAGCTAGCTTCTATTAGCTTAGCATGCTAACCAGAGCAAATCTCTTCCATAAAGTTGTAAAATTAACACAAACACAGCAAATCTTAACAAAATACACTCTAACAGTATTTATATTTCTGTAACAGGTCTCATAAATATTTTAACACAACATTAAAATGACCTAAACACAACTTAAGTGTAGAGCGGCTTCACAGTACACCTTCCTCCACCAGCTTCTATTACTGCTCTGGTGGGGAAGCCGTGAGGTGCCTGAAAGACCCTTTGCACACAGCTGCATTAAACTACCAGTAGGTGGCTCCAAATTAATAAATAAATACTTTACATCACTTTGGGTGAAATTCACTAACATTTTCATCTCTGTTACACCTACATACATGTAATTTATTAGAGTACTCGATTAATCGATAAAAGATTCGATAGAGTACTCGATTACAAAAATATTCGATAGCTGCAGCCCTAAAAAACCATCTACCAGAAAAGGTCCCACAGTGTGTCCTAGTGTTGTCAAGAAACTCGGTTCTTCGGTACCAAGTCGGTACTAAAACAATTTAATTGTTACGGTTCCAGGATTTATAAGGTACCGGTGGTACTGACCTAGCAGGTCCACCTGGTGTTTGCGGCGCTATCTGATCATTTTTCGTCATTTGGCGGATTAAAATCACACACCTGTGTGTGCGTTCCATCAGACCGCGCTGTATTGGCGAGTCGCTGCAGCAGACTGTCGGGCTGAGAGCTGCCGTTTCTCGTGACCGCTGATAGACGCCGGCTGGGGCCTCATAAACCTGCTCACGCAAAAACGGGTCTGAAAGTTGTCTAAGTCTTCAGACTTGGAGACCCACACACACGACGTGCGCATAAACACACACACACACACACGCACCAGACCAACTGTCACCCTTCACCCTCGTCTCTGAACCAAATCTAAACGAGAATTTGAACGAAAATATCTCACATTTAGGAGTTAAATCACAGTCTGTTCATGTCTTCAAATGGTATAACTGCACTTATTGATGCAATATTGTGATGAGCTGTGTAGTTATGAGACATGTGAATAGTGCACTCAGAGGCACTCGTGCGTAAATGAGCAGCGCTCCGGACTCCTGACGTCCAGAATGCGGAGCGGGGACCGCCGCGGTTCAGAACCCTGAGAACGTTCAACCCAGCTGGTTTATTCTCTAGATCAGTCTGGATTTATGAGCTGAACTGAAACATAAATGCTGCAGTCAGAGGCACTAGTGCGTAATGGAATAATGGATGCACTCATTGTGCTGTGATCCTCAGACGGAGAGAGTTATTAGAGGTCTACAGATGAAAACTTAGTGATCAGCTGGTTTATTCTCTAGATCAGTCTGGATTTCTGAGCTGAACTGGACCTGGTGTGCAGATCAACTGAACTGAACCATCAGAGCCACGCGATCCTCTGCAGGCTAATGAAACACTCTTGAGTTCCCTGAACCGCGACACTCCGTGGAGGACGAAACGGTCAAGGAGCAATTAGAATGTGTTTAAAGTGCCCATGACATTGTTTTTAAAAAATCATCATAATTACTTCTCTCTCTCTCTCTCTCTCTCTCTCTCTCTCTCTCTCTCNCATCGCATACCGACCACCAGGACAACTTGATGACTTTCTAGATGAATTTGAACAACCTGCTCTCTTCCTGTTTCCTGTTTAAAGGGATACTCCACCCAAAAGTGGTTTTTGTCTGCTGCCATATTCCTCAGAGTTAGATCAGTGGGCAAAAACAGTTTGTAACCAGCCCAGCTGTTACCCTGATCCAGTAGTACTCCTTTAGCTTTAGCTTAGCTGAAAACAATGTAAGTGAATGGTAACAGCTAGCATTGTGAGGGAAAAGTCCTTAAAATCATGGAAAATGAGAGGAAAGTTTCCAGACATTTGTCAAAGTCAAAGTCTTGATGTGGATGTAGGTGACAGAGATGCTGAACATAAAGGAAAAGCAAAGAGTTTGACTGATGAATGAAGAGAAGCTCAGCATTCCAGAGTGGACGAAGGAGACACAGTTCTGGTTCAACAAGACAGAGTGGACATCTTTACACCATTTAATGGAAACTCCAAACAAAGCTGGGAGCAAAACTGGAAACCAGGTCGTAGTTGAATCACCACCTAGAGCTCGTTACCACGGGAACACGACACAGGTAAAGAAATATGAGATAAATGAGTCTAAAGAAGGACATTATGGACAAGAACCAATCCCTGATAGGAAGGGAAATGAAATGCACAAAACTGATGACAATTACACTTTATCACCACAAGAGGGCGCTCCAAGTCCAGAAAAACAAAGAACCAGACCCAAAAGGATTAGAAAGACACCAGAGAGGTTGTGTGATTTAATAGAGAAATAAAGAAGTGAGGGACAGATATAAATAAGGGTTTTAAGGTCAAATGTTCATGGTTTCATTACAACAAATAGAAAATATGTTGTTAAAAAGTAAGACATTAAAAACACACTGTAGTTTCATTTTGTGTAGAGCTAATAAAACAGGCTACATTTTAGCCTAGGGGCTAAACTTCACCACTTAGATCCACATCCGCTAGCAGCTTCAAGGTCGGCTTCAACAGCTTCTGAACGCTGCTAGCTCATGGAGATGGAGGCTTTCTGCCCCCTGGTGGACACATTTAGTAACTACAGTAGTAATGTCAGAAAGTTAGGAAAGGTTCAGACATCACTTCCTGTTTTAACAAAGTAAAAGCTTTTTAGTAGACGTGGTTTTCAATCTGTCATCAATGGTTTTTAGATCAGTTCAGTTCAGTTTGAGTTTTAAAGTGTTGAGTTTTGAAAAAATGATGATTTATTAGTTTAATAAATGAACTTGTTCCAACACAGTTTGAGTCCAAATGAAGGCAGCTGGATGTCTTTGTTGTTATTCAACCTGAAACCAGAGCTGAGATTTGATGTGTTTCTAAAATCAGCTGATCTGACCTCTGATTGGCCCACAGCTCTGTTCTGTTCTCATTTTACAGACGTGAAAAACATACTTCTACTTGAGTACTGAATGTGAGTACTTTTGAAGGCTCTGTTTAGGATCCATTGTTGATGGATTGAAGGCCGGTCCTGTTTGTGTGTCTCTGCTGCCCTCTAGTGGCCAGTGGGGCAAATACTCACAACTATAAGCAGAAGTACATTTTCCTGCTGTAGTATCAAGTACATAGTTGTAGTAAAATCCAGTCAGATGTACTTCATTCTCTGCTTCACAGCTGAGAAGATGTGAATGAAATGAGAGAGTTTTTCTTTCACTTCAACCTGTAGCTGCTTCATGGATTCATGGTGCTGCATGAACTGACTAGTAAACACAATATTACTGTGAGGAAAACCCTCCTGTGTGGCCCCTAGGGGCCTCTGTAGTTTGGATTTGTCAAACCTGAATAAAGAACTGATTGAATCAAAGCCTCCTAAATGTGAAGTGTGATGATCAAAGCTGATGTTTCATCAGAAACAGGAAGAACTGGGAGTCTCAGAGATATTTGACTGGTTTTCACTCAGATCAGCTTCATGATGGAACATTAGAATGGAATTCTGTTGGTGACGAACAGGAAGCTTTTTTAAAATTCTTCATCAAGTGACTGGTTTCTAGAGAGGAGCTGAGAAATGTAAAGCAGCAGAAGGTCAGAGGATGAAGGTCAGCTGATGTTTGGAGGACTTTTCAAACAGAGGAGCTCTTCAAGACGTGTCTGAGTCCAGCTGAGTGTTGGTCTGGATCAGCTAGAAGACTCATCAGGAGCAGAAGAAGCAGACGTTTCCATGGATGAAGGTTTTCACCCTGCAGACACTTTGAACCATCAAAGCTTCATTATTAGAAGAGCTGCTGTCGTTTTCACTCCTCACACTGGCTTTTCAGCTCTTCTGCTTTTTGCTCTCATTGACAGATGAACTGATTGAACTCTGCTTCCTGATTGGTTCTCCTGCTCTACTCTTAGTTTCTACTNGGGAGGAGACACGGCCTCCTCCCCGACCCACTACTGTGGGACTGTTGCTTTGATCCAGGTTCCAGTAGCAGGTGGGATTAGAAGCAGTCTCTGTTGAGACTGTGAAACGTGAAGAATCCCACCACACCACTGAGGCCCTTCACACTCAGACTGGTTCTGTTAGACCTTTTGACTCTTTCATTTGATGGTTGGAGTCTAAAGAAGAAGAAGCAGAACCTGGACTTGAACCAGGACCTTCAGAACTCTCTCCAGGTCTCTAACAGTCTGAGCTAACTGATCTGGGATCTGATCTTTGTCTCTGGTGGTTTTCTCCTGGTCTAAAGAGGATCTGAATGCTGGGACCAGTTCAGGTGGGTCTCCTGCTGCTGTCACAGACCTGTAGACCTCCTGGTGGACTTGGAAAGTCCCCTTTCACTTCATCTCCTGTTCCTGCTGTCAGAACTCTAAACCTAGAGCCACCTTGAACTCCTCAGCTGTTGTTCTCTGCAGGTTCTTCAACATCTGGCTCAAACAGCTGCAAAGTTCTGCAGGTGGAAAGCATCATTTAGTCAAATCTAGAATAAAGAGTCCAATTTAAAAACTCCACTTATTGAACGTTTTGGCCTTTAAAAGGTGTAGAAACATTTCAGATCAATCTAGAAACACTGCAGTTCTCTACTTTGTCACTAGAGGGAGCCAAACACTCAGGTCTAAATGACTGACGTCATGCTAAGTCCTGGATGTTGATGGTCGCTCTGATCAAGATGGAAATCAAACATCCTGCTTCCACAGGTTTTAGATGACATCATATTTAAAGAGACACACACCGTATTTAGTCTGACCTTCTGTGTTTGATGATCTGCTCTTCAGAGGAATCCTCTCCTCCAGGTGAGGCTCTACCTCAGGTGAGGCTCTTCCTCAGGTGAGGCTCTTCCTCAGATGAGGCTCTACCTCAGGTGAAGGTCTACCTCAGGTGAAGGTCTACCTCAGGTGAGGCTCTACCTCAGGTGAAGGTCTACCTCAGGTGAGGGTCTACCTCAGGTGAGGCTCTACCTCAGGTGAAGTTCTACCTCAGGTGAGGGTCTACCTCAGGTGAGGCTCTACCTCAGGTGAGGGTCTACCTCAGGTGAAGGTCTACCTCAGGTGAAGGTCTACCTCAGGTGAAGGTCTACCTCAGGTGAGGCTCTACCTCAGGTGAAGGTCTACCTCAGGTGAGGCTCTACCTCAGCTTTCCACCACAGAGGAGTCTACTCAGGGGGGGGCAGCTGGTTGACAGATTGTACACACACAGTAGACCCGCCCCCGTTGTCACAGCAACCAGCTGACAGACAGCTCTACCAGCCAATAGAACACAGGCTAGAAAAGAAACTTCCAGCAGATCAAGTAGAGGTTCAAGTGTTTGATGTTTTCCAGTCTCTACTTGATTTGTCCAGTGAAGATGACCAACTTCTGAACTGGGAGCTTTAATGTTCCCCAACGTCTGAGAAAAGGCTGATGAGATTAAACCTTCTGGTCTGTGAGTTTTCATGTGTTCAGCTGAGTTACTTTAGGGAGAGAATGAGTTTTTATGAGTAAATCCTCAAGTGTGAATTCTCATGAGCGTTTAAAAAATATCTGGAATAAAATCTTTCTCGACTGATGAAACATTCAAATGGTGTCTCACCTGTGTGAGTTGTCATGTGAGCTGTTAAATACCTCCTGTCACTGTAACTTTTTCCACAGGTCTTACATGAGAAAGGTTTCTCACCTGTGTGAGTTCTCATGTGACTAGTTAAGTGAATTCGCAGAGGAAAAATTTCCACAAGTTTTACATGAATATGGTTTCTGAAATGTGTGAATTTTCATGTGGACAGTTAAATTCCACCTGTGACTGAGACGTTTCCCACAGTTCTTACATGAGTAAGGCTTCTCACTTGTGTGATTTTGAAGTTCTAGACTGTCTACATCTTTCCTGTGATCTTTGGCTCGTGGACGTCTTTTCTTGTGTTTCAGTTCTAGACTGTCTACATCTTTCCTGTGATCTTTGGTTTGTGGAAGTCTTTTCTTGTGTTTTAGTTCTAGACTGTCTATATCTTTCCTGTGATCTTTGGTTCGTGGACATCTTTTCTTGTGTTTTAGTTCTAGACCAGGGGTGCCCAAAGTGGGGCCCGCGGGCCAAAGTTGGCCCACCGATTATTTAATTTGGCCCTCCTGGCCCTCTGTGGGGTACCCTGGATGCTGGGTGAACATGGACCAGTAATCCAGAAACCCACTGTTTCCCTCAGCCAATTCAGAATTACGTGAACAGGCCCAATGACTCTATATTGGGCTGCATATAGCCCTCACTCATGGTGCCAACAAAATCTTAGAAATGTCACAATTTAAAATCAAAATTGAAATACAAGTAACTACAAGGGACAGTCAGAGTAGATTTATGCACACATGTACTTTTGCACACTTTATAAAACCACAAATAGTTATATTTTGTCAATGTATGCAATCTTCCATGAGCCTTTGCTGCTGGACCAGACTAGATCAAACTTGCTCCAAGCTCGCGGGTAACCCTCTGCGAGCCTAAGCAGCTATTATCAACATTGGAGCGTCGTCGTCGATGGCACACAGACAAAAGGCATTTTAAAAAATGCTGGGAGGAAGACTATTTTTTACAGATATCAATGGTAAATCGGGAGATCGACAGGCGGATTGGGGCAGCGTCTGCAGTGATGCGGACGCTGTTGTGGTGAAGAAGGAGCTGAGCTGGAAAGCAAGGCACTCGATTTACCGATCGATCTACCTCCCAATCCTCACCTGGTCATGAGCTCTGGGTAATGACCGAAAGAATGAGATCGCGGATACAAGCGGCCGAAATGTTTTCTCCACAGGGTGGCCGGGCTCAGCCTTAGGGATAGGGTGAGGAGCTCGGACATTCGGGAGAGACTCGGAGTAGAACCGCTGCTCCTCCATGTAGAGAGGAGCCAGCTGAGGTGGTTCGGGCATCTTGTTAGGATGCCCCCTGGACGCCTCCCCAGGGAGGTGTTTCAGGCATGTCCTGCCGGCAGGAGGCCCCCGGGTCGACCCAGGACACGCTGGAGAAAATATATCTCTGGTTTGGCCCTGGAGCGCCTTGGGATCCTGCCGGAGGAGCTGGTGGAAGTGGCTGGGAGAGGACCGTCTGGAACTCCCTAATTGGGATGCTGCCCCCGCGACCCGGATAAGCGGAAGAAGACGAGACGAGACAATGGTAAAGCGGTCTGCCTTATTTGTAACCAGTCCGTTGCTGTACTCAAGGAGTATAATATTCGTCATCACTATGAGACAAAGCACGCAGGATTTTCACAATGCAAAGGTGATGCCCGAAAGAAAAAGACCAGGGAGCTGCTAGCTGCTAGCACTACATATGATTACAAATAACAAAGTCAGTTGTTTGTTCTAAATGCNTCGTAGATCATTCAAGGTTACTTCAAAATGAAGTCAGTATGGAACAAGAGGTGTGGCTCATCAGAAAGTTATTTAGAATAAAGGAAACAGTTTGTTGCTACAAGCTGAAAATGTCCTTCAAAGTGTCCTAAACTCTCATCCTGTCTTTATTTGTAGCTGCACAGACCTTCAACACTTCCAGCTGTAGCTCATGATGTCATAGAAGAGCAGCTGCATGCTGGTGTGATCAGCTGGATGTTTTATATCAACGTTCTATGATCTGATGAGTCGACTAATCACTGAACTAATCAATGACTAGTCGACTATCAAAGGAATGGTTTGTGTCAGCCTTAGTCTTATTATTGAAATGTGATGATGAATAAATCAAAGTGTTAGTTGAGTCCAGATGATGTGATGAAGCAGTCTGTTCTTTTCCTGGTCAGGAGGTCAAACAACAGCTGGGAGGTTGTCAGCAGCTGGAACATGTCATCAGGTCCTAGTAGCTGAAGGAGCTGCTGCTCTGAGTGGATGTGTGGCTGCTTGGTCTGTGACAACAGCTTCATTCTCTGACTGACTGAGGGGATGACCTCATCCATTAAATGTCTGAAACTCCTACAACCACTAACAGCTGCTCTGAACTGGAACATCTGTTTCTTCAGTATCATGACCTCATTTTAGGAATCTGAATATTAATGAATAAATATGTTTAATTAATACAAACAGAAACTGGTAGAAGATCATTTCAGTCTCTTTGACATTTGAATGGATTTGATTCTCAACTTTGAACTTCTGACCAAGTTTTTCTTCCTTTGTTTCAAAAACATGAAGGACTTGAGAACTGGTTTCCAGTGACATGAAGTAAAGAAATGCATCAGATAGATTCTCCTCTTCATCGTCGATCTGTTTATTGTCCAAAGCAAACAGAGACTCAACAGTTCCATCATGCATCCTGAGCAGCAGCAGATCCACCTCCTCCTACATTTAACAGCATCTTCACACTCAGTAGATCCTCTGAAAAAGGAACATTTGTCCATTTTCAGTCCAGCCTCATCAGTCAGGTCATGTGACCTGTGACCAATGACAAGCTGTGAAACCACATGACTGCAGTCGTTCTTCTGACAGCAGCTCTCTGTAGGAGATGAGATGGTTGAACTCTGGTAGAAACAATAATCAGACGACTTCTCATCAAATACGACGCCTAAAACTTTGGTTTCATTCAGCCTTTTGATTTTCATCCATTCATCGTCAAAATGAGCTGGTTGTTCCCTCTGTGGTTAAACAGCATAAAGGTAGTTTGACATCGATTCAGAGAGCGTCTGTTTAGATCAGAGCAGGATGAAGTTTGAACCAACTCTTCATTTATCACCTGATTAACTTCCTTAACGTCTGTCCTGGAATAAGAAAAGGAATCATCTGAAAACAAGACCCAGTCAAGCCTCGGACACGCTAACAAGGTCGTTGATGTTCAATCAAAACAACTGAGGTCCAAGAACTGAACCCTGTGGAACTCCACATGTAATATCACGTAAATTTAACTTTATCAGTTTATACAAACTGCTTTCTGTTGTCTACGTAACTCTTCACCCACTGCAGTGCAACCCCTCTAATCCATAACAATCTAATTTACTAAGAAACCCTGAGTGATCCATAGCATCAAATACCTTTTAGATCCACAAAAATACTTTTAAATATTTTTGTTGTCAACTGCAGTCACTATTTGGTCAGTTCATTCTAAAATTGATGTTGAATGATTGTCTCTGAAGCCGTACTGACCACTATTCAAAAATCAACTTGTCCACCGTGATACAAATACCTTTTCCTTCATCTTAGAGAACGGTGGGAGCGAGGATACTGGACCATAGTTAGAGAAGCTGTGCTGACCCCCACTCCTGAATAATGGGACCACCTTATTGCATCAGGGAAAACGCCAGATGTAAGTGACGAGTTACAAATAGAAGTAAAAGGATCAACAACATGTTGTATTATAGTTTATAGCATCAGCATATCCAGGTCCCCATTATCAGTCCGTCTTTAGTTTCCAACAACATTTATCACCTCTGTGTTTTCAACCTGGTGAAATCTATTGTCACCATTAATGATATTATTCTGATCATCTTCAGTTTTAGTTGTATTACCTAACAAACTTCCACCCACGTTTACAAAAAGTGATTAAATTCATTAGTGACGTCTTTAATGTCCTTTATTTCCTCATGACGAGCTCATCTGACCAGTCTAGTTCTCCTGCTGTGATTGAGTCATGTGACCAGTTTCTAGGGCTCTATGGAGCAGAGACACAACTACAAGTCAACCTTTGATCAGCTCTACTAAATGGTTGAATTGTGTAATAGTGAACTCTAGAGTGAACCTGACTGAAACCCAGCCTTTGATTTCTACTGACTCTTCTCCAGGAACATTGAATCAAAANTTTGGTTTGTGGACGTCTTTTCTTGTGTCTCAGTTCTAGACTGTCTACATCTTTCCTGTGATTTTTGGTTTGTGGACGTCTTTTCTTGTGTCTCAGTTCTAGACTGTCTACATCTTTCCTGTGATTTTTGGTTTGTGGATGTCTTTTCTTGTGTCTCAGTTCTAGACTGTCTACATCTTTCCTGTGATTTTTGGTTTGTGGACGTCTTTTCTTGTGTCTCAGTTCTAGACTGTCTACATCTTTCCTGTGATTTTTGGTTTGTGGATGTCTTTTCTTGTGTTTCAGTTCTAGACTGTCTACATCTTTCCTGTGATCTTTGGCTTGTGGACGTCTTTTCTTGTGTTTTAGTTCTAGACTGTCTACATCTTTCCTGTGATCTTTGGTTTGTGGACGTCTTTTCTTGTGTTTCAGTTCTAGACTGTCTACATCTTTCCTGTGACCTTTGGTTTGTGGACGTCTTTTCTTGTGTCTCAGTTCTTCATCTTTGTCTGACTCATCGTCTTTATTTCTGCTTCTTTCCTGGTTCTGGATGTCAGCTTCAGCAGAGTTGTGAGAAAGGGTCTGGTCCCTGTTAGCTTCTGGTTCCCTGCTGTAACGAATCCAAATGCGTTACTACCTCTGACCTTTGACCTCAAGATCATCACAAATAATAACCATCTTTCTTCCCAATAACTTGGAATAAAATGACTGTTATTATGCTTTAACCTGAATCAACATTCCTCCAGGGTCACGGTCGTATCGGAAGATTTCAACCGGACTCTATTTATTAATAATAATAATAATAAAGACTCTTGGTGTCTCTTCTAAAATGACACTTTAATCTGTTACAGAAATGTCTTAAATGATTAATGCATTTTCTTCCAGCATTAATGAATGTTGATCTGCATCAGTATTATTTCACATACATACTGCTAAAAGGTTATGACAACCACGTCACTCATTACTACAACCAATAAGAGTTAGCAGTCTGAGTCACGTGACATTAATAAATCTCATTGGGCCACGTCCCTTTTAGATTCCCTTAACTTCCGACCCCGGAAGCTACAGTTCAGTTCAGTTCAGTTCAACGAGAGAACTAGAGAAGAGGAGAGCTGTTCTGGTCTGACGCTGACCAGACCTCCTCTCAGCTGTCAACTCCTACACAGCTGACGCTAGTTGCCGGCTCCCCCTGAGACGGTATCAGCCCGTCTGAGCCGATGAAACCAGCTTCCCTCTGAGGTCAGACACCTTCAGTCTGACGCTCCGTGATGGGAATGCCAGGCCTAGACGCTCCCTGCTAGAGATGAGTCATCTAACTTCGTATCCACGGACGACACCTGTGGCCTCCGGCGGTCCTCGACCCCCGTTGCCGTCTGATCCGGACAAAGGGGGGACCCCACCTCCACCGTCTCATCCGACCTCCAAGCGGTGACGATCTAAGGAACGCAGTTAAGTGACCACGACTCTGGTAAAGCTTAAAGGCCTCTTGATAAAAGCTAACAACATTAGCTTACTCAGACTAGTTACTAATTCCATCCATAACTAGTTCCCCTCCATCAGAATCCTTAATCTAAATTAAGTAAATCCCTAGTCTCCTAAAACCTCATGAGACTCAGATTGCTAAAACTTATTTAAGATTCAATTCAAAACACCTTACCATCGTGAATGACTTAATGCTGCTTAAACCTGCTAACTACCTCTTTCTTATCTGTGATATTTGTCGTATGTTTCTTAATAAAATAATGAAGTCTATTTCCATGACTCAGATTTCTATTCGTCAATATTAAATGCATAATCTACTCACTGTAACATCAGAATCGAACCTAGATATCCCTGTAAACACTAAAANGGACTGAACTTTGAAGACTGAGTGTCTCATTTGATCCTTTCCTGGAGACCCAGAGACAAAGGACCGGGTGTCACAAGACAACACAGGAAACAGGGAGGAGTGGGGGAGTCAGGAACATTTTCTAGCACTAATATAGTCAAGAGGACCTGCTGCTGCAGCAAGATGGAGCTCCACCACCTGCTGGAAGTGATGTCACCTCCGTCACTTAGTCACATGACCAAAAGACATGCCGCCTTCTTTTATTAAACAAGTCTTTATTTAAAGCTGCAAAATAAATAAAGAAACATTCTAAAAAAGGGAAAAGGGTTTGAAGACAAGTTAAAGTTTTTCTACATTCAAACTGGATCAAATGTTTATATAATGTGAAGCTGATGATTGTCCTTTTTTACATTGAAATCTTTGAAACATTAATGTCATATCCCAAGCTGGCCCTCCATAATAATGAGTGGTCTACAATACAGAACAATCAAGGGTTACCCTAACCTCAATGTCAGATCGCTGTATTTTGATTTTGTGTAGCTGACAGCTCTACGTTTCCATGGTTACTTATTAACACCAACCAGAGCTGCACTAATAAGTATATTTCTATCTTTTATCTTCACCACAGCAAAGTTTTGGTAAAGAAAAACTTTCTTGCACTGTATAAAGTTAAAACACCTCTCCTGACTGTTATGGTCACGGGACTGGAATTTGCTGCAGCCTCCAAACCACAGATGGAGGTGAATTCTAGAAGAAGAGGATGGAGACCAACAGTTTCCAGGTGATCCAGCTGCACTGGTAGCAACCAGAAGCAGAAGTGAGCGGTTCTGCTGTCGTCTCAGAACCTGTCTGATGTTCTGAGACGACAGCAGACAGTCAGAATCCCTCTGAAGCATCAGGATGCAGACGAGAGCAGAGACTTCCTGTTCCTGTCTCACCTGAGTCACCTCCGTCATCACATACCGACCACCAGGACAACTTGATGACTTTCTAGATGAATTTGAACAACCTGCTCTCTTCCTGTTTCCTGTTTAAAGGGATACTCCACCCAAAAGTGGTTTTTGTCTGCTGCCATATTCCTCAGAGTTAGATCAGTGGGCAAAAACAGTTTGTAACCAGCCCAGCTGTTACCCTGATCCAGTAGTACTCCTTTAGCTTTAGCTTAGCTGAAAACAATGTAAGTGAATGGTAACAGCTAGCATTGTGAGGAAAAAGTCCTTAAAATCATAGAAAATGAGAGGAAAGTTTCCAGACATTTGTCAAAGTCAAAGTCTTGATGTGGATGTAGGTGACAGAGATGCTGAACATAAAGGAAAAGCAAAGAGTTTGACTGATGAATGAAGAGAAGCTCAGCATTCCAGAGTGGACGAAGGAGACACAGTTCTGGTTCAACAAGACAGAGTGGACATCTTTACACCATTTAATGGAAACTCCAAACAAAGCTGGGAGCAAAACTGGAAACCAGGTCGTAGTTGAATCACCACCTAGAGCTCGTTACCACGGGAACACGACACAGGTAAAGAAATATGAGATAAATGAGTCTAAAGAAGGACATTATGGACAAGAACCAATCCCTGATAGGAAGGGAAATGAAATGCACAAAACTGATGACAATTACACTTTATCACCACAAGAGGGCGCTCCAAGTCCAGAAAAACAAAGAACCAGACCCAAAAGGATTAGAAAGACACCAGAGAGGTTGTGTGATTTAATAGAGAAATAAAGAAGTGAGGGACAGATATAAATAAGGGTTTTAAGGTCAAATGTTCATGGTTTCATTACAACAAATAGAAAATATGTTGTTAAAAAGTAAGACATTAAAAACACACTGTAGTTTCATTTTGTGTAGAGCTAATAAAACAGGCTACATTTTAGCCTAGGGGCTAAACTTCACCACTTAGATCCACATCNGAGGAGCTGAGAAATGTAAAGCAGCAGAAGGTCAGAGGATGAAGGTCAGCTGATGTTTGGAGGACTTTTCTAACAGAGGAGCTCTTCAAGACGTGTCTGAGTCCAGCTGAGTGTTGGTCTGGATCAGCTAGAAGACTCATCAGGAGCAGAAGAAGCAGACGTTTCCATGGATGAAGGTTTTCACCCTGCAGACACTTTGAACCATCAAAGCTTCATTATTAGAAGAGCTGCTGTCGTTTTCACTCCTCACACTGGCTTTTCAGCTCTTCTGCTTTTTGCTCTCATTGACAGATGAACTGATTGAACTCTGCTTCCTGATTGGTTCTCCTGCTCTACTCTTAGTTTCTACTTAGACATCATCTTCTCTCTGGTATTTATTAAAAGCAGTTATCGGTTGATTATCGGATATAAAATCAGGAAATGATGTATCGGTTCTAAAAAGTCGTTCTCTAGAAGCTCTTGAACCTCTACAGCAGTGAGGAACATGGAACTGGGATTCCTCTCTATCAACCAGTCCTTCCAGTTCTCTGATCATCCTGTAGCAGGAATATTATCAGACACTTCTGCTCCCACATTCACCAACAAATCCTTCAAGCTGTTGATGAAATCCTTCATCTTTTCCTTGATGGAGCAGTTCTCAGTAAAGTCCTGAGGTCTATTCATTAGACTGTTGAATGTATCCCATCAGCCCCTGCAGCTGGTTGGATTCTTATTATCCAGTCACTTGTTAAAGCTCTCTGTTCTCCTCACTCCTAGGATTTGACTTCACTTGTTTCTAGATTTTTAGAGTGAATTTCAGCCTCTTTACAAGGTTTTTGATGAATAGTGAATTTTTCTTTTTCCACTCATTTTCTCTTCCTTTAGTTCTCCATGGTTGATCAGCTGTTTTTGTTTCATAGTGTAACGGATAATAGGGCAGTTTTTATGATCTAATAGAATCAATAGATTGATCTCTTTTGAATGTCAAGTTTTCCAGTTTGGTTCTAATAAATCCTGTATTTTCCTCTGTTCTTCATCTTCTGTGTTTATCTAGTCACGATGACATCATGTCAATACCAGTAGATGATCAGTGATGTCATCCATTAATAGTCCCCTTATTGAAGCATTATGAATGTCATTAGTAACTATAGGATCTGTGAATGTGGCTGTGATTCTGATTGGTCTGCTAGCTCCAACCTGTACATGGTCTTTATAAATCCACTGGTTTCTCTGAGCTGATTTGGGTTGAACAGATCAATGTTAAAGTCTCCACCTGTGAAAATGACTTTCTGATGAATTCTTGGTGACTTTTCTTCCATCACTCCTTCAGTATTTCCCTCTCAGTCCCAGGTGATCTCTAAACACAGCAGATCAGGATGTTTTCTTTGTTTCTTTGATGTTACCATTGATCCAGGTCTCAGAGATGGGGATTTGATTCAATGGTTTAATAAACTGCTTTAAGTCCTTGATGTTATTCAAGTTTACAGACAAACTTCTGATATTGAAGTGAATCATTTCATGATTTACTGGGGAGGAAATGTCTGCTTTATTACCGGATTGATTTGATACAGGTCTGTTGAAAAGAATCTAGTTTTGTCCCAGTTCATTTACTGTTCACACTCCAGTCCAGCAGGTGGCGCTAATGCACCTTTACGCTGGTTGTCAACCTCCATAAAACCTGAGCAGAACTTTCAGGACTCCAAGATCCAGCTGGACGTCTGGAACCTTCTGGACTCGACATTTGATCTGACTCTAAGTTTTATTACAGGTCCTTAAAAACCGAGTTGATCAGGAGACTATGAGACTGAATGGAGACACGTTTAGTGTCACCAGTAGGTGGCGCTAATGCTCCAAACGCTGGTTGACAGCCGCCATTAAAGAGGAGGAGAAGAAGAAGGAGTTGTAAACAGCGAACAGAAGCAGATCCAGGATTTGGAGTCAAACCATCAGGACAACGTTGATGTGAGTTTCGGTTTGATCTCTCTAAAGTGTTTTTAAAGAATCACGTGATGGATGAAGCTGATTTCCATTGAAAGGAAGGAGCTGGAACATCCGGGTATTTGATGAAGCTTTACTAGAAGCATGGAGCTGGATGGAGCTCAGCAGTGAGCAGCTTTAGCTTCATCATGTTTGGGTCAGTGAGTGGGACAGAGTTCGCCTCTCTGCTTGAATCCTTTCAACTCCAAGGACTAGAGCTGGATGTCGAGTTGTAAACAGGAGGCTAAGTAGTTAGCATGACGCTTTGTTCTTCTAGTCCTGCTGCGTCTGTGGCGCAGAGCACATCAACAGGATGCTAGCTACTTAGCCTCGTGGGGCTAAGTAGAGTTTTTGGCCGGTAGGTGATAAAATCTACCGGCCAAACATACTTTTTACCGACCAAAATTCTAAATGATTTAGATCTACCCAAAGCACGTTATTCTATAATATTATATTATGTTAGATCCAAACAGANGAAAAACCTCATCAGTAGTGAATGTGAGAAAGTGATTCTCTCTCATTCACTAGCGTTGATGGTTTTTCAGTCTAGAGGTCCAGTGGGGTTTTACAGATGGGCGGGACTTACCAGCTCTACAGTATGATGTCATACAGTAATGCTGTCAACATGTACATACTGTACTATAATGTCAGAAGAAGGTGATCAGTTGTTCTCTGCTCTAAACCCTCAGACTGGTGGACTCAGTGAATCTACTGGTGTCCAGTTGTAGCCTTTGTCCCGCCTCCCTCATGCTCAGACCATGGACCAGAACATGGCCAATCAGCAGCTCTGATGTCATCAGATATTACTGTTCTTTGTCTTCCTGACCACCTCAACCTCCTCTGACACCAACTCTATTGGACTATTGGAGCTGGCGTCTCAGCGCACCGCCATCTTGGATGGGTTCCCAGTCAGCTTCGTTCTACTGAGGAAGGTGTTTACCAAAATACAAAACCAGGTTTTATTTTGCTCTTTAACCAAATCAGACCTACAGGGGGAGCTGCCTTCAGCATTTCTGCTCCAACAGTCTGGAACCCTCTAATAGATCTGAGGGAAGCAGCATCTGAGCAGATTTAAAACTCTTTATTTAAACAAACTCAGGACTGTTATCCTCATACTTTGGTCTTATAGATTGTTTTGTTTTTATTCTTTACTTCTATTTTATATTAGGACTTTTTAATAGTTTTCACACTTGTTTCTTTTTATTGTATCTGTATTGTATGTGCACTATGTTGATGAGTGTGCACGTATTTGACAGCATAATGTGTGAATCTATATTTATCCTAGATTATTTATCTGCTGTGAAGCTCATTATATGGCTATGCATGAAATGTGAACAGCTCTATGAATAAAGTTTGATTTAATTTGACATATTAATAAATATATAATAAAATTATATATAAATATGAATTATTGAATTTTATACTTTAATTAAAACATTTTGATTTGATTGTTTGAGTTTATTTCACAAAATTTTTCTCACTTACACATACACACACGCACACACACTGGGGCTACAGGGAGCTAAACCCTTGAAAATCCTCTTTTTTCACAGCTTCTTCCAAGTGCTGCCACTCTGTAACTTCTGGGTGGTTAACGTTGCAATGTGGTGGAGCCTTCGTTTATAAAATCCAGAAACAACCAGCATGAAATGGTGGCTGTGGATCCCAAACTGGGTTTCTGCAGTGAGTTCACCGGGTGCAAAAACATCCTCTGGACCATCAGACGGTGGAAATGCCCTGAGACGGCCCTGCAGTGGATTGTTATTCCAGCCTCCTACAAGAAAGAAAGGAAGAAAAAACCAATGACTCACTTCCATTAAAAGCATGTTTATCAGGGACAGAGTCCTAAAAATCCACCTGATGAAGGTCAATAAGGAAGATGTCTAAACATTTGTCCCAACTGGTCAGTAGGTTAAAGATAAGGTCATGACTATCAGCATGTTCCTTTCACAGAAAGATGCTTGTTTTAGGAGTGTTGCTCACTTTAGGAGGTGGGTTACTTGATGAGGTGATGAGCAGTTTGAGATGTATATATCACTTCATTTTTTTTTTGTTTTTAAAAGTCTGTAACCCTCCTGTTATGTTCGTTTCTCAGGAACACCAAAAATGTTCCTGGGTCAGTTTGACCCGGGACATGTTTACTTATCCAAAAGTGTCAGAAACCACAAAATTCCACTAAACATTGTTCACGTCTCAAATATTAACTCCATTACTAACCATTTCAAACAATATTTGGTCAAATCTTTTTTTTTTAACCCCTCACAGATCATGGTTTTTATAAAAACTACATTTTAAAACTTTTTAAGTACATGTTGGAAATACCTACAAGTAAAACACAATAGTTTGACATGACATTGATTATTTTATAATAGAATGTGTTTCTCTTCCTGTATTGATGTAGGTAAAGTAACTCTCCTGTTCTGGGTCAAAGTGACCCGCTGACTTCAAATCCAAACTGATGACTCAAGGTGATTTGTGTTCAAAGTTAACTTTATTCAAACACTGCTTTGGAACAAAATAACAAAATGAGATCAACAATATGAACTCCACAGCACACAAGTGGCATGTCATCACATGTTGTGACAGTAAACACTGTAATGGTTAGAACCAGAAACACAAACATGAAGAGGTGGAAATGAACAAGGTTCCTGTGTCTACACAGCACATGAGGGACATGTCATCAGTGTGTTTAGTGAAAATGAATTTAGAACATTTTACACAGGTTAGGGTTAGAATGACATCATCAGATGGCTTCCAGACTGGCACCTCGTCCTCTTCCTCTAGCAGCAACCTGAGGGAGAGGACACACACACACACACACACACACACACACACACACACACACACACACACACACACACACACACACTTACCTCACACCGTAGTAAACCAGGTGAAGTCCTCTCCTGGATCTCCCTCACTGTAGCTGCAGCAGCTGGGGTCCTTGTCATGAGCTGCCTCTGTTGTATTTGTGGTACCACTAGTGCCTCCCCAGCTCTACAGCTCTGACACGAATGTTCCACTCAGAAAAGATCTTCGTCCAAATGACAAATGCCTTTTAGGCTGACGCATCGATCGTGTTGCTAAAGATTCATCTGGCTCATAATCAGAATCATCAAACTCAGAATTGACCTCAAGATAGTCTTGCTCTTTAGACACATCCTCTCCCATTTCACTGTCATGATCAACAAGAAGTTCCAGAGCCTCCTGGGCTGTCATCTGTGTATTTGTTCTGTAAAGATCTGAGAGAGACTAGATATGTAGCTGCAGAGTGAATAATGTTGAACCCCCTAGCAGACAATCTTTAGACGTTTTGCTCATCCACTAAAAAGAGACTAAAAGTCTGAAATCTGATGTACTGTTCAAAATTCTAGTGATATATTGTGTGACTTACATTGTCTCTTGTCCATTTGGTCAACAGACGCTGTTCTTATGGAGTTTCCACAGACAAGTGTCTCTGATGTGCCATCAGAAGAAAGTCTAACAATGAGCCGTTCAGCAGGAAACAAGGAGATAATGAGTGGTCTGCGTTTCTGGTTAGGCGTTTAATATGTTTGTCATTGTTCAGTGTTTCTTTGTGTTCTGTCTGCTGCCTGAAACAAAAGCAGCATCATACATGCTGTAAAATACCAATATGCTTTAAAGCTGTAATGCAAATGTTATTATTACATTTGTTCTAGAAATGTGAAATAATGGTACAAGGTTTATGTTTTTAAAATGTACTATTGTAATGTTACAAATACATTAAAGTATATTTTTCTCTATACTATTAATATATTAGCAATTACCAGAAAGTAATACAGCAAAGTTATGCTAAAGTATATCAACAAGTAACTCCAAATGTGCTTTTTTAGTAACTGCAATAAACCAAAAGTATAATTGAACATACATGTATTAGTAGCACAGTAAAAATATATTACAAGTATAAAGCCAATGTATTTGCAAGACATTAAAAATGAATTCTTAATATACTTATAATACACTTTAATTTTACTAATTAAATATTTATTAGTACATATAAAGCCATATGCTTAAAATATACTAAATGTACTTGAAGTTGTTCCAGTTTAGCACATAAAAGTACACTAAATACACTTAAAGTAGAGCTTTACTACAATTTAATTACAATTAAAACATATTTAGTACAAAATTAGTTGTTCCAAAATAGCATGCTTTAAAGTGATAATATGCAGTTTTGCTTGTTTTGGGCTCCCCCTGGTGTCCGTTTTAAATCACTGCATTAAATAAAATAAATCGCCCATAGTTTTTGCTTAGAAACAGCTAAATCTACCTGTTGAAATGTCTCCTCAGCCTTCATAGCTTTCTACAGGAGCGGTTATTTACTCTTTCAAAGAAATCAGCTGTGTTCAAGCAGGGAGAGATGGAAAAAATCAGGAATCATGAGCTAAAAACACTCCAGTGCTAGCATAACAGCTAGCCACATTGGGTTAGCCTAACCCTCGTGAGACACGTGACTTCCTGGGTACCGTGACGGAGACGGATATCTTGCAATCGTGATATTCTGGATCTAATCACCAGATGGGGCTAAGTGACTTCTCATTAACTCTGTAAAGAGTTATATTAGCACAGACTGGCTCAAGGAAAAGATTTAAAAAGATGAAAAAGTTGCATATTATGACTTTAAATTAATTAATCATGAACACACTTAAAATATCCTGGTGATTAGTGCTGCTTAAAGTACACAAAAGTATATTCAAATTTAGTATGGTAAATGGTAATTGGCCTGTATTTCTAGAGTGCTGAACACTCCCCAAAGCGCTGTACAACACAATCAGTCATTCACCCATTCACACTCACACACTGGTGGTGATAAACTACGCTGTAGTCACAGCTGCCCTCGGACACTCTGACAGAGGCGGGGGCGCCATGCACCGGCGCCCTCCAAGTCCCTCTGACCACCACCAGCAGGCAAGCTGGGTGAAGTGTCTTGTCCAAGGACACAACGACAATCTAACCCAGCTGGAGCTGGGGATCGAACCGGCGACCCTCTGGTTGCCAGACCGGCCACTCTACCAACTGAGTTATATGCCGCCCCGGTATACTTAGTACATTTATGTTTCACTTGGGTTCACGGTCCGGTACGTCTTAGGTCCGCAGACCAAAGACGTACTATTATTAGCTTCAGTAGCTACCGGTTTCATTCTGTGTGCTGCTCTAGTCTCGTCTGAGCTGCTCACAGCAGACCCCCTCCCTACCCGCGAGTAACCAATCACAGGTTTGACCCGCCCCACTGAGCTGAAAGTTTAGCAAAACAAGCGCTACAGTGAGACAGACAGGCGGCGAGAGGCAAACAATAAAGACGAGGGAGAGAAAATGTTGACAAAATATGAGACGGTCTGCAAGCATTGATTGACCCGTCTCCCACACGTATCAGGAAACACTTCAAACAAGGCCACGCCCCTCCCACGCCACCGCCCCAGTGTCGCTTTCTGGAAGCAGACCATTGGAGCAGGTAACGCCAGGGGAAGAACAGCAGTCTCTCGCTTTCAACAGACGTACAGCATCCGCTCAGAAAAGCACAAGAAAATGAGCCGCGCTGTCAGCGTGTTTATTTGTAATAAAGAGGCACTTTACACTATTTGTAAGATATTTTTATGTGAACGCTTTTATTTTGAAGTCTGGTTGGAACAGCACAAGTACATCCAGTCAGACTTCAAAATAAAAGAGTTCATATAACAATCTTACACTATTTTACATTTAACAGTACATTGAAAAGACACTTTAAACGTGACATTTCTGTTTGTCTCTGAACATATTAGGATACACTGGACTACAAGTAACACGTCTGAAAACCTATTTTATTGTGTGAATAAAATAAGTTTGGGAAATTTCAGATTTTCTTAAGTTTTTCTATGATTCAAAGTGGGCCGAGACCGAACCGTGACCCAAACACCGAGGTACGGACTGGACCGTGGGCAAAGTGGACCGAGACCGAACCGTGACCCAAACACCGAGGTACGGACTGGACCGTGGGCAAAGTGGACCGCTGCATCCCTACTGGATACAGCTTTTAGTGCAAAGTATAGGAGAGTGGAAGGGCGCTGATTCTAGCGTCCGTGTCATGCGCAGAAAGGCAGGAGACCGCAGTATTGGCTGAGCTCAGATCAGTACGTTCACCCGGAAGTTCTTCCTCATGGTGTTATTATGGAGGGAACAAAATGGATATTTACTCAAAGAATCCTTCTTGGCAGTGAAAACCTGGCCGATTGATTTCATGTGTCCTGATTGAATCAACTCAATGGTGAGTGACTTCGTTTGTTTGTTTCTTCTTTACTAACAATGAATCTGTCCTGGATTTTCTATTCAAACCCCCCATAGGCCTTGCTAGCTGCAGCTAGCTGTTCCAAGTCCTGATGAGTGAATTTATACCTTAAGTAGCGACATGTTTTTGTTATAGTTGATGCTGAATGTTAGAGAAACACTGATACTGTTGATTGAATACATTGGTTCATGTAGTTTAGCCCGTTTTGATGAGTTTTTTGTAACTTTTCCTTAAATTATTATGGCGTTTTAAGGGAGTTTGGTCTGACTGGGTTTGATGGGACCCATCAGTGGATTTGACTTTATTTTGTTGTTAATTCACTTCATTAGTTGAGCTGATTGTCATGACTTGCTTGGTTAGTGGTTGTTGGCTGAATTGTAACATTAATGATCTGACTGTTAGTTAGAGATGATTGATGTGTTTGTGGTGTCAGTAGAAAGCTGATTGTGAATATTAAGTTGTGTTTCTGACTTTGTGTAGGTCAGGTTGTTTTTTCCTTGAAACTCTTACAACTTCTGTTGTGACCACATTGTGGTTGTTTTTATTTGTATTTGTATCTGATTATATTGATATTATTCTAAGGTCTCCTCATGAAGACTTTATGATTTCTTTACTGTTTGATGTGTAGAATTAGACCTAACAGCGCCACATTGTTAGAGAACTGGTGGTCGGGATTTTTACCAGAAAAATATTCAGTCAGATGAAAACAGCATTCCCTGCCCTAGTGGTGGTGATATGTGATTCTTTTGCGCATCTAAAAACTGACTTGCAAAAATGCGCCCCACCC
>SSNR01001162.1:2500-25507 GCA_006937965.1 Callopanchax toddi
TGCAGCTGTGCGAGCCCGGCGTGTTTCTCCGGAGACAGGGGGCGGAGCCAGGAGCTGTCAAAGTCAGCTGGAGCTGACAGGAGGAAGAGTCGGGTGCAGAAGATGGGAGATCGTAACAATGTTACAGTTCAGACAACAACCACTAACCAAGTCATGACAATCAGCTCAACTAATGAAGTGAATTAACAACAAAATAAAGTCACATCCACTGATGGGTCCCAGCAAAATAAGGTAAAGTACCATTTTAGGACACTCATACAAAACTCCCATAGAGCGCCGTGTGTTTTAAGGAAAAGCAACAAAAACCTCCTCAAAACAGGTTAACCCACATGAACCAAAGTATTCAATCAACACTATCAGTGTTCCTCTAACATTCAGCCTCAACGATAACAAAGACATGTTGCTGTTTAAAGTATAAATTCACTCATCAGGACTTAGAAGAGCTAGCCTGAGCCATTAGCTCTTGGCATTTTTGAAAAGGGAAAATCAGCAACAGACACATTGTTAAACAAACAAACCAAGTCACTCACCGTCGAGTTGATTCAATCAGGACACATGGAATCAATCGGCTATGTTGACACAAGCTGCCAAGAAGGACTCTTTGAATAAATATTCATTTTGTTTCCTCCATGATAACTCCACGAGCTAGAGCTTCCGGGTCAACTTCCTGATCTGAGCCGATTCTCCGGTCTTCTGCTGATGCTTCAGTCGCTAAATTCTGTGACCTGAGGTTCTCCTATAGTTTGTATTGAAGGGGGTTCCAGAACGATGCACCAGTTATAGCGTAGGTCTATGGTAACGATTGGTGCGCCTGAGACATGCGCAGTAGACCCCAAAGAAACAGGAAGTACAAACTTTTTTATTAATATGTAACACTTCATAACGTTACATAAATGGCGAGCCAGCCAGATCTAGGGTCAGCTTTAAGAAACGAACCTCACGAACGCCGCGCCCGGCGCTGTGAGTAACTACAGCCTTGAACGGAGCGCGCACACTTCTCACTAGTTCATATCATAAGGGTTCAACCCAAGGCAGTGGAGACATGATTCCATAAATAAAAATACATGTTATTAATACAAAAGGAAATATGGTGAAACAGTGCCCCGCAACACACACACGCACACGCACACACACACACTCATACACACACGCACGCACACACACACACTCACACACACACACACAGTCATACACACATACACACACACTGGCACGCACGCACACACACACACACACACACACACACTCATACACAGACACACACACACACACACACACACACAGCTCTGGAGCAGCTCAGCCACCTTTGATGCACTGTAAGCGGACTGAGGTCCAGGAAACAGTCGGGGATTTGAGGCCTGTAGTCCAGAGACCCATAAACATCCAAAGATCGCGGTGCGCTCGTCTATAACTTCACTTCACTTTATTATAGAAGTCCTCGTAGGGAAATTCATCTTGCAGACAGGTGAACATGAAACACAATCCCAGACACATTAGCAAAAAACAATAAAAGCATTTAAAAACATTAAAATAAAATAAAAATTTTATTTATTTATTTATTTATTTATTTTAACCCCGTGTCCTGTCCGGCTGTGGAGCCGGACAGGACACGGGGACAGGACAGGAGCCTTTAAAAATTTTAAAAATGCCGGGTAAAAAGCAAATATCATCACAAATCAATAAAAATCAAACTAAAACCATCAGACTAAAAGACCTGAAACAATCGTACCTACTCCCGTTTTAATTTCAGTTGAGTGACGGCCTGAGTTATAAAGGAGTGTTTCATAACAGCCCCTATAGCTCAATACTCCCACCTACTGGATATACATTTATTATTATTTTTGAAGCTTTCCAGAACGCGCAGCAGCGTCAGTTGACGTCACATCTGTAGGACAGATCATTTTACAGCTCACAGCCTGTTCTAGATCATGGAATGATAAACGAGTGGACTCAATGTTTTTGGTTTAAAATGCTTCATCACTCAAAACTGAACATATGTGGTTATTATTTTTATAAATACTGCCTCCTGTCCCTTTAATTT
This sequence comes from Callopanchax toddi, assembly GCA_006937965.1. NCBI lineage: Eukaryota > Metazoa > Chordata > Actinopteri > Cyprinodontiformes > Nothobranchiidae > Callopanchax > Callopanchax toddi. The sequence continues at coordinate 4,542 of SSNR01001162.1, forward strand.
TGAAGTCCTATTAGGTTCAAAGTAAGCAACTAGACAATTTAATTTTGTTTAAAAAAATTTTCAAAAAAATTATTTATGCAAACATACCCATATACTTTGATGATAACATTGGTGTAAATGTTTAAATTACATCATGTGACCTACTGGAAGACCTCTGATTTAAGACGACCTCAGTGGCTGCATTCAGACTAGCTAGCTGGGACTAGCCATTAGTTCAGAGTAGTTGATATAAATTAACTTTTAAATAATTTAACATAAAATAAAACTTCATAAAAATACCATCAAGTCCAGTTTTTTTATTTATGAACTTTTTGATGCACTGAAAAACTTCATCATGAAAGTTTGACATTTGAACCCCCTGTAGAAACTGCTGCTAACTGCTGCTAACAGCCGCTAACAGTTGCTAACAGCTGCTAACAGTTGCTAACAGCTGCTAACAGTTGCTAACAGTTGCTAACAGCTGCTAACAGCTGCTAACAGCTGCTAACAGCTGCTAACAGTTGCTAACAGCTGCTAACAGCTGCTAACAGCTGCTAACAGCTGCTAACAGCTGCTAACTGCTGCTAACAGCTGCTAACAGCTGCTAACAGCTGCTAACGGCTCGTGTTGCAGAAGGAGCCTTTATGCTCCTCTGTAATGGGAGCTAAACTAAATGAGGAGCTCTGATCTGGACTGAGCTGTTCATTTCTTCTGTTTCGTGCTGCAGGTCCTCCGGTCAACGTTTCCTGCAACATTTTCATCAACAGCTTCGGCTCCATCGCTGAGACTACCATGGTAAGCTCAAATCAAGGCTTTTATTTTTAATCTCAGGTCCTGTTTGAGGGTTTTAAAGATTTAATCCGAGCCGAGTTTTTCTGGAGTGACATTAAACATGGAAATGTTCTGTGCATTTTACATTAAAGCCTGAAAGGCTTTCTGCACTCATCAGTGGGTTTCAGACCCGCTTGCTTTTAACAGATTTGCATAAATAAATCCGGAGAGTTTTTCCTGAGAGCGGCGCTCGGGTCACAGAGGCTGCTGTTCTGTCAGGTCAGACCCTCGGAGGCTGTCCAGGTTCTGCCTTCAGGAACCAGAACGTTTAGAAGCTCAAGGTTTTAGACATCCGGATCTTCAAACCTATTTTAACCTTTATAACTGTGTGAATGTTTCTTCTTTGAGTCTGGGCTAGAATTCTTCTTCATGTGTAAATTATTTACACTCATGGAAATGAGTTCTCTGAAGAAAACCAAAGAAACAAACAAAGACGAGCTTCTTCTCTTCTGTTCAAACAAACTCCTCGTTTTATATTCAAACCATAAATCAGAAGATGAACTTTATGAGTTTGAGCCTCAGGTTTTCACTACACTTTAAACCTTTGGGTCAAAGTTTGGGTTGGTAATGCATTAAAGAGAACAACTGGAATTAAACATTTGTGTTTACACATAATTATGTTTAAAATGAGGTTTAATTTAGTGGTTACTGAAATGGAATATTGATTTATTATATTGACAGTGTGCTTATTTACATGGACACCAGGAGTCCTGTGGTTCAGAACCATCATCAATATCACCAGTGATCCTGATAGGTTCAAATGAAGAGGGAGGGATGATGGATGGATGGATGGATGGATGGATGGATGGATGGATATGTTTATTGTCATTTGAACAAAATGTTGATTGTCAGGTCTTGGTCTAGCATACATAGAGTATAAATAAAATAATGTAGGTAAACAAGACAATTAAAAGGGACCTGATTTACTGTGAAGTTCCATTTAAAGGGACTTAAAGGGATTCTCCACTGGTAAGTGATTTTTTGTCTAATACCATATTCCTCAGAGTTAGATAATAAACAGCCCAGCTGTTATCCTGATCTGGCAGACGGATATTTGCCTCCGACGATACTCCTTTAGCATTAGCTTAGCATAAAACACTGTAAAGCCTGATTTATACTTCTCCGTCTGCGTCGTTACGGAGACACGCAACGCCATTATGCGTCGACGCAAGCTCTCTACGACATGCTCGCAGAGGCTGACGGAGACATGCCCAAAATTCTAACTATGCGTCGAAAGCAACGGACAACGCATGCCTGTGATTGGTCGGCTCAACACCCCGTGATCATTTCCGGCTTCATGCCGCTATCAACAGAGTAGTAATAGTAGAATCTCGCGGAAGCAGATATGGATCAGCTCGAGAAACGTCTGGCAGACGAAGTACGAACATTTATATCATCCATCAGTGTTCCTAAAGGGTTAAACAAGAGCTACATATTCGCTCGTCGTCTGCCTCGTCCTCACTGAACGGACGGACATTCAACAGACGCCGCTGTCTCCTCACTTCTGTTTAATTCTTTTTAACAACATTGTTTGTTCCTCGAGATCAATCTGTTCAAACTCAATCAAAAGTCGCTCTCTGTCGACCATTACTGAGCTGAAATAAACAAACTTTGGTCGACCGGAGGCATCACTGCAGAAAAGTTATGCGCCCTCTGCTGTCCTGGTGGAGAATTGCTTCACAACACTGACGGAGAAGTAAAAATCAAAAACGTCTCCGTCAATACGTCTGAGCGCAAACGTGCTGTCGGAGAAGTATAAACCAGGCTTTAGTGAATGGTACCTAATAGCATGCTAGCATAGCGGATATCTGTGTGGGAGCAGATCTGCAGAAGTCCACGACCATCTCCTTGGTCTTCTGATTGTTGATGTGGTTCTCCTGGCACCACCGTGTCAGGTCTTCCACTTCCTGTCTGTATGCAGATTCGTCTTCGTGGTTATGAGTCCAACCAATGTTGGGTCATCTGCAACCTTGACCACGAGGTTGACTTTGTGCTGGGCTCTGCAGCCTGAGGTCGTCAGTGTGTACAGCTGAGCACACCGGTGTTCAGGATGATGGTGGAGGATCCTGACGCTCTGTGGTCTACCGGTCAGGGAGTCCAGGACCCAATGACACATGGATGAGGGGACTCCCACCTCAGCCATCCTGAACACCAGTTTCTGTGGACTAATGGTGTTAAATGCAGAACTGGAGTCCAGGAACAGAAGCCCGTTCTCTGTGTGGGAGAGGGCCTGGTGGACCACGGTGGAGGTGGCCTCAGCTGTGGACCGGTTCTGCCTCTATGCATATTGCTGAGTCCTCAGCTACATCGATGGTCTGCTTTAGGTGTTTCACCACCACCAGCCTTCAAAGCATTTCATGGTGATGGGAGAACTGGGCGGTGATCATTGTGACAGGATGTTACAGGAATGACCTGAATGAACCTCAGACAGCTGGTGAGCACAGTCCTTCAGAACCCTGTCCAGGATCCAGTCTGGTCCTGAAGCCTTACAGCAGCATGCTCCTCACCTCTGCTGTAGAAATGTCAATATTTTGGGGTCTCGCTGGGGGAGGGGGGAGCCGGGAGCGAGTGGTGTCAGTGTTTTCAAAGTGGGCGTAGAAGGAATCAAGGTGTCTGGTAGCTCTGGATCTACAGGACATCGGACGCCCCTCCACGCACTCCGAGGGTCTTCGTTACTCTCTAATCTTTAGAGCACATGTGCGCTTTGCTCGCTTTGTTTCTGCTCTCAGGTTCCTTCTAGCTGATTTCGTGTTATTGGATTGAACGCAGCATCCCGGGTCCTCAGCGAAGAGCGCACCCTAGCATCCAGCCAGGGTTTCTGGTGTGGCCTGATTGTGATAGTCCTGCTTGTGGTCACGTTGTCTGGATGTAGCCGTGGACAGCCGATGTGTACTCCTCCAAATACATCTCCTCACCTGTTGTTGCCGCCTCCTTGAAGATTTGTGGTCTCAGAACAGTCCTGAAGCGTGGACAAAGCTCCCTCTGGCCACACAGAGATGGTCTCTGTCAGGGTGTCTCAGCTCCCTGACAGTGGGAAGGTGGAGGCCATTAGGAGGGAGATGTGGTCCGACGCGCCGAGGTGGGGCGGGGCACTGCCTTGTACGCTCCAGACATTGTTTGTAAAAACGTTGTCCAGGAGGTTTTCTCCTCTTGTGGCAACGTGAACCTGTTGATGGAAAGAGGGGAGGACGTCCCACAGGTTCACCACAAACAGCACGTCTGGGTTTGTTTTGAAGAGAGCTGATGCTGTCGTGTAGCGCCTTCAGTGTCGTTAGCATTAGCTCACGGGGGCACGTAAACAGCCACACTAAACACTACTGTAAACTCCCACAGCAGATAGTGAGGGGATTCAAAGTTCATCCGCCTTTGAACAATGCCTCTTAGCTTCGGAACACATCGTACATCAACTTAGATACTAAGTCCTCCTCCGCGCCGCGCGCCACCATCTTTGCTGAAAAGGCAGCCGGACTCCTTTGATTCCTTGAAGACGTTTCGCTTCTCATCCAAGGAGCTTTGTCACTTCTGAATCCTCTCAGAGTTCCTCTCTATCCGGTGTTTAAACTCCTCGCTCACAGAGAACCAGCTGGGACACAGCGAGGAGATGTTCTGAAGTCAACTCCTCGTGGGGAGAACATCAACAGCATCACAGGCTACAAACAAAGGTACAGTGTTCCTCCAGCAGCGAGCCCTGGATCAGCCCTGAAGGAACGGAGAGGAAGAGCGCTTTGTTTCTCTTTACTGGATGCTTTTATTGAAACAACTGGTAAATGATATGTAACAAAGAAGTTACCATTGAGGCAAACAACAAAATACTTAGTCAGTCTGACAGGTGACAGTAAGGAAAAGAGCAGCAGCATAGAGGGAAGTGCACAGAGAGAGGAGTAGGAGAGGGAAGAGAGGTTCTAGTCTAGAAGATCTGGGTCTTGTTTTTTTAATAATTGGTTTAGTAAAAAGGATCAAAGCCTGGAGGATCATGTTCTGGGGGGGGGGGGGGGGGGGGGGGGGGGGGGGGGGGGCATGGATCTCAGTTGGTAGACTGAGCATCTGGAAACCAGAGGGTCTCCAGTTTGATTCAGCTGGGTTGATTTATCGTGTCCTTGGAGACAGTTCACCCACCTTGTCTACTGGTGGAGGTCAGAGGGACCTGGTGGAGGTCAGAGGGACCTGGTGGAGGTCAGAGGGACCTGGTGGTGGTCAGAGGGACCTGGTGGAGGTCAGAGGGACCTGGTGGAGGTCAGAGGGACCTGGTGGAGGTCAGAGGGACCTGGTGGTGGTCAGAGGGACCTGGTGGAGGTCAGAGGGACCTGGTGGAGGTCAGAGGGACCTGGTGGTGGTCAGAGGGACCTGGTGGAGGTCAGAGGGACCTGGTGGTGGTCAGAGGGACCTGGTGGTGGTCAGAGGGACCTGGTGGAGGTCAGAGGGACCTGGTGGAGGTCAGAGGGACCTGGTGGTGGTCAGAGGGACCTGGTGGTGGTCAGAGGGACCTGGTGGTGGTCAGAGGGACCTGGTGGAGGTCAGAGGGGTGTGTCTGTCCTCCACAGAAGCTGGACATGTATAAAGAACTGATTTGAACCATAATTCATTTCTGCTGTGATCATTTCCATCATTAAACTGCCGTTTGAGTTCTGGTCAGAACATTTTATTTTGAAACTTGACCCAATTCCTCACTGTACCGACGAGTTGTTTGAAAATATGCAAATGAATGGGTGGAGTCTAACTTTAGTGTCACAAAGTGTCTCCATTATGTGTTAATTATAACGTGGTCTGAGGAATAAACAGTAATGAGACCAATTCTCTGGAGTTCAAAGGTCACCTGAGCTCAAACTCTAAAATGAAAGGCATGTTGTTCTGACTCTGATTCAGCCCAGTTTGTTCTGCTTCAGACTTGAATCTCAAGTTCTTATTATAGGATGAAGTGAGTGAAAGCTGAGTCGGAGGCCAGATGAGTGCAGATAATGATGGAGGGAAGCAGACGGAGACAGAAATCAGAGGAGACAGACAGGCAGACAGGAATAGCAGATGTGCAGAGAAGACATTTAGTGACTCTGACAGCAAATTCGTTAAAGTGACAGGAAGTCAGTGGGGGTGCAGAAAAGCTGCTCAGAACATCAATAACGTTCACTTTCATCAACACAGAATCAGGACCTTCAGTGTCACAGAAGAGAGGACACACAAAGATCCAGCACCTGTCCTCCTCGTTAACCTCGTTAGGCTCATTAACCGCGGTGGGCTTTTAACCTCGTTTGACTCATTACCCTTGATAGACTCGTTGAGCTTAATGAGCTCGTTAGGCACATCATCCTCGTTAGGCTCGTTAACCTCGTTAGGCTCTTTAAACTCGTTAGGCTCGTTAACCTCGTTAGGCTCGTTAACCTCGTTAGGCTCGTTAAGCTCAACTCCTGCAGATTTCTGGAGCTGATTCAGTCTGTCAGGTTTCAAACAAGAAAAAGGAGAAAAGAAAAGGGAAAATAACACTAAAAAAACAAAAAAGAGCAAAACCACTCTTAATAACAACACAAACTACATGAGTACTTTTAATTGACCAAGAACAGATTTATCAGATGAAAATAAATAAACACGTTTCCCAGTAGTGCTTCTGTTGTGTTGGAGTGTTGTGTGAGAACTGTTAAAATCATCAGGGACCAGTTCCAGCCCAGTCCAGTTGTCTGGGCCTGCTGAGCTCAGGCAAACAGTGCCTCATCATGACGGCCAGAAGGGAGACGTGAGAAGAGTTCTGACCCTATTTAGAACCAGGACGTGCCTCAGTTTCAGGAGGCCTTGCGGGACCTCCAACCTCATGGTTCAGTGCAGTGAAATCACATTTGTTATTGCACTACATTACTCTGTCTTATCATTTATAAAGCATTCATTCATGTACTGACGTCTACCATCATACATTTTACATGTAGTGTTACTGTAGTGTTCCTGTTGTAGTGTTACTGTAGTGTTCCTGTTGTAGTGTTACTGTAGTGTTCCTGTTGTAGTGTTACTGTAGTGTTCCTGTTGTAGTGTTACTGTTGTGTTACTGTTGTGTTACTGTTGTAGTGTTACTGTAGTGTTCCTGTTGTAGTGTTACTGTAGTGTTCCTGTTGTAGTGTTACTGTTGTGTTACTGTTGTGTTACTGTTGTGTTACTGTTGTAGTGTTACTGTTGTAGTGTTACTGTAGTGTTCCTGTTGTAGTGTTACTGTAGTGTTACGGTTGTAGTGTTACTGTAGTGTTACTGTTGTGTTACTGTTGTAGTGTTACAGTTGTAGTGTTACTGTAGTTTTACTGTTGTAATGTTACTGTAGTGTTACTGTTATAGTGTTACTGTTGTGTTACTGTTGTGTTACTGTTGTGTTACTGTTGTAGTGTTACAGTTGTAGTGTTACTGTAGTTTTACTGTTGTAATGTTACTGTAGTGTTACTGTAGTAGTGTTACTGTAGTGTTACTGTTGTAGTGCTACTGTAGTGTTCCTGTTGTAGTGTTACTGTAGTGTTAATGTAGTGTTACCGTTGTAGTGTTACTGTAGTGTTACTGTTGTAGTGTTACTGTAGTGTTACTGTTTTAGTGTTCCAGTTGTAGTGTTACTGTAGTGTTCCTGTTGTAGTGTTACTTTTGTAGTGTTACAGTTGTAGTGTTACTGTAGTTTTACTGTTGTAATGTTACTGTAGTGTTACTGTTGTAGTGTTACTGTTGTAGTGTTCCAGTTGTACTGTTACTGTAGTGTTACTGTAGTGTTACTGTTGTAGTGTTACTGTTGTAGTGTTACTATAGTGTTCCTGTTGTAGTGTTACTGTAGTGTTACTGTTGTAGTGTTACTGTAGTGTTACTGTTGTAGTGTTACTGTAGTGTTACTGTTGTAGTGTTACTGTTGTAGTGTTACTATAGTGTTCCTCTTGTAGTGTTACTGTAGTGTTACTGTAGTGTTACTGTTGTAGTGTTCCTGTTGTAGTGTTACTGTTATAGTGTTACTGTAGTGTTACTGTAGTGGTACTGCTGTAGTGTTACTGTAGTGTTACTGTTGTAGTGTTCCAGTTGTACTGTTACTGTAGTGTTACTGTAGTGTTACTGTTGTAGTGTTACTGTAGTGTTCCTGTTGTAGTGTTACTGTAGTGTTACTGTTGTAGTGTTACTGTTGTAGTGTTACTATAGTGTTCCTGTTGTAGTGTTACTGTAGTGTTACTGTTGTAGTGTTACTGTAGTGTTACTGTTGTAGTGTTCCAGTTGTAGTGTTACTGTAGTGTTACTGTCGTAGTGTTACTTTTGTAGTGTTACAGTTGTAGTGTTACTGTAGTGTTACTGTTGTAGTGTTACTGTTGTGTTACTGTTGTAGTGTTCCTGTAGTGTTCCTGTTGTAGTGTTACTGTAGTGTTCCTGTTGTAGTGTTACTGTTGTAGTGTTACTGTAGTGTTACTGTTGTAGTGTTACTGTAGTGTTACTGTTGTAGTGTTACTGTAGTGTTACTGTTATAGTGTTACTGTAGTGTTCCTGTTGTAGTGTTACTGTAGTGTTACTGTTGTAGTGTTACTGTTGTAGTGTTACTATAGTGTTACTGTTGTAGTGTTACTGTAGTGTTACTGTTGTAGTGTTACTGTTGTAGTGTTCCAGTAGTGTTACTGTTGTAGTGTTACTGTAGTGTAACTGTTGTAGTGTTACTGTTGTAGTGTTACTATAGTGTTCCTGTTGTAGTGTTACTGTTGTAGTGTTACTGTAGTGTTACTGTAGTGTTACTTTTGTAGTGTTACTATAGTGTTCCTGTTGTAGTGTTACTGTAGTGTTACTGTTGTGTTACTGTTGTATTGTTACTGTAGTGTTCCTGTTGTAGTGTTACTGTTGTGTGTTCCAGGTAGTGTTACTGTAGTGTTACTTTTGTAGTGTTACTATAGTGTTCCTGTTGTAGTGTTACTGTAGTGTTACTGTTGTGTTACTGTTGTAGTGTTCCTGTAGTGTTCCTGTTGTAGTGTTACTGTAGTGTTCCTGTTGTAGTGTTACTGTAGTAGTGTTACTATTGTAGTGTTACTGTAGGAGTGTTACTAGTGTATTGTTACTGTAGTGTTACTGTTGTAGTGTTACTGTTGTAGTGTTCCTTTTGTAGTGTTACTGTAGTAGTGTTACTGTAGGAGTGTTACTAATGTAGTGTTACTGTTGTAGTGTTACTGTAGTGTTACTGTTGTAGTGTTACTGTAGTGTTACTGTGTATTGTTACTGTAGTGTTACTGTTGTAGTGTTCCTGTTGTAGTGTTCCTTTTGTAGTGTTACTGTAGTAGTGTTACTGTAGGAGTGTTACTAATGTAGTGTTACTGTTGTAGTGTTACTGTAGTGTTACTGTTGTATTGTTACTATAGTGTTACTTTTGTAGTGTTACAGTTGTAGTGTTACTGTAGTGTTACTGTAGTGTTACTGTAGTGTTACTATAGTGTTCCTGTTGTAGTGTTACTGTAGTGTTACTGTTGTAGTGTTACTGTAGTGTTCCTGTTGTAGTGTTACTGTTGTAGTGTTACTGTAGTGTTCCTGTAGTGTTACTGTAGTAGTGTTACTATTGTAGTGTTACTGTAGGAGTGTTACTAGTGTATTGTTACTGTAGTGTTCCTGTTGTAGTGTTACTGTAGTGTTACTGTAGTGTTACTGTTGTAGTGTTACTGTAGTGTTACTGTTGTAGTGTTACTGTTGTAGTGTTACTATAGTGTTCCTGTTGTAGTGTTACTGTTGTAGTGTTACTATAGTGTTCCTGTTGTAGTGTTACTGTAGTGTTACTGTTGTAGTGTTACTGTAGTGTTACTGTTGTAGTGTTACTGTAGTGTTCCTGTTGTAGTGTTACTGTAGTGTTACTGTTGTAGTGTTACTGTTGTAGTGTTACTATAGTGTTCCTGTTGTAGTGTTACTGTAGTGTTACTGTTGTAGTGTTACTGTTGTGTTACTGTTGTAGTGTTACTGTTGTAGTGTTACTGTTGTAGTGTTACTATAGTGTTACTGTTGTAGTGTTACTGTTGTAGTGTTCCAGTTGTACTGTTACTGTAGTGTTACTGTAGTGTTACTGTTGTAGTGTTACTGTTGTAGTGTTACTGTAGTGTTCCTGTTGTAGTGTTATTGTAGTGTTACTGTTGTAGTGTTACTGTAGTGTTACTGTTGTAGTGTTACTGTAGTGTTCCTGTTGTAGTGTTACTGTAGTAGTGTTACTATTGTAGTGTTACTGTAGGAGTGTTACTAGTGTATTGTTACTGTAGTGTTACTGTTGTAGTGTTACTGTTGTAGTGTTCCTTTTGTAGTGTTACTGTAGTGTTACTGTAGTGTTCCTTTTGTAGTGTTACTATAGTGTTCCTGTTGTAGTGTTACTGTAGTGTTACTGTTGTAGTGTTACTGTAGGGTTACTGTAGTGTTACTTTTGTAGTGTTACAGTTGTAGTGTTACTGTAGTGTTACTGTTGTAATGTTACTGTAGTGTTACTGTAGTGTTACCGTTGTAGTGTTACTATAGTGTTACTGTTGTAGTGTTACTGTTGTAGTGTTACTGTTGTAGTGTTACAGTTGTACTGTTACTGTAGTGTTACTGTAGTGTTACTGTTGTAGTGTTACTGTAGTGGTACTGTTGTAGTGTTACTGTAGTGTTACTGTTGTAGTGTTACTGTAGTAGTACTGTTGTAGTGTTACTATAGTGGTCCTGTAGTGTTACTGTAGTGTTACTGTTGTAGTGTTACTGTAGTGTTACTATAGTGTTCCTGTTGTAGTGTTACTGTAGTGTTACTGTTGTAGTGTTACTGTAGTGTTACGGTTGTAGTGTTACTGTAGTGTTACTGTTGTGTTACTGTTGTAGTGTTACAGTTGTAGTGTTACTGTAGTGTTACGGTTGTAATGTTACTGTAGTGTTACTGTTGTGTTACTGTTGTAGTGTTACTGTAGTGTTACTGTTGTAGTGTTACTGTAGTGTTACTATAGTGTTACTGTTGTAGTGTTACTGTAGTGTTCCTGTTGTAGTGTTACTGTTGTAGTGTTGCTGTTGTAGTGTTACTGTTGTAGTGTTACTGTAGTGTTAATGTAGTGTTACTGTTGTAGTGTTACTGTAGTGTTACTGTTGTAGTGTTACTGTTGTAGTGTTACTATAGTGTTCCTGTTGTAGTGTTACTGTAGTGTTACTGTTGTAGTGTTACTGTAGTGTTCCTGTTGTAGTGTTACTGTAGTGTTACTGTTGTAGTGTTACTGTAGTGTTACTGTTGTAGTGTTACTGTAGTGTTCCTGTTGTAGTGTTACTGTAGTGTTACTGTTGTAGTGTTACTGTAGTGTTACTGTTGTAGTGTTACTGTAGTGTTCCTGTTGTAGTGTTACTGTAGTGTTACTGTTGTAGTGTTACTGTAGTGTTACTGTTGTAGTGTTACTGTTGTAGTGTTACTGTAGTGTTACTGTTGTAGTGTTACTATAGTGTTCCTGTTGTAGTGTTACTGTAGTGTTACTGTTGTAGTGTTACTGTTGTAGTGTTACTGTTGTAGTGTTACTGTAGTGTTACTGTTGTAGTGGTACTGTGTGTTCCTGTTGTAGTGTTACTGTAGTGTTCCTGTTGTAGTGTTACTGTAGTGTTACGGTTGTAGTGTTTCTGTTGTAGTGTTACTATAGTGTTCCTGTTGTAGTGTTACTGTTGTAGTGTTACTATAGTGTTCCTGTTGTAGTGTTACTGTTGTAGTGTTACTGTTGTAGTGTTATTGTTGTAGTGTTACTGTAGTGTTAATGTAGTGTTACTTGTAGTGTTACTGTAGTGTTACTGTTGTAGTGTTACTGTTGTAGTGCTACTGTAGTGTAACTGTTGTAGTGTTACTGTTGTAGTGTTACTATAGTGTTCCTGTTGTAGTGTTACTGTAGTGTTACGGTTGTAGTGTTACTGTTGTGTTACTGTTGTGTTACTGTTGTGTTACTGTTGTAGTGTTACAGTTGTAGTGTTACTGTAGTTTTACTGTTGTAATGTTACTGTAGTGTTACTGTTGTAGTGTTACTGTTGTAGTGTTCCAGTTGTAGTGTTACTGTAGTGTTACTGTAGTGTTACTGTTGTAGTGTTACTGTTGTAGTGTTACTGTAGTTTTACTGTTGTAATGTTACTGTAGTGTTACTGTTGTAGTGTTACTGTTGTAGTGTTCCAGTTGTAGTGTTACTGTAGTGTTACTGTTGTAGTGTTACTGTAGTGTTACTGTTGTAGTGTTACTGTTGTAGTGTTACTGTAGTGTTACTGTTGTAGTGTTACTGTAGTGTTACTGTTGTAGTGTTACTGTAGTGTTACTGTTGTAGTGTTACTGTAGTGTTCCTGTTGTAGTGTTACTGTAGTGTTACGGTTGTAGTGTTACTGTAGTGTTACTGTTGTGTTACTGTTGTAGTGTTACAGTTGTAGTGTTACTGTAGTTTTACTGTTGTAATGTTACTGTAGTGTTACTGTTGTAGTGTTACTGTAGTGTTCCTGTTGTAGTGTTACTGTTGTGTTACTGTTGTGTTACTGTTGTAGTGTTGTTGTAGTGTTACTGTTAGTGTTACTGTTGTGTTACTGTTGTGTTACTGTTGTAGTGTTACAGTTGTAGTGTTACTGTAGTGTTACTGTTGTAGTGTTACTGTAGTGTTACTATAGTGGTCCTGTTGTAGTGTTACTGTAGTGTTGGTCTTATAGTGTTACTGTAGTGTTACTGTTGTGTTACTGTTGTAGTGTTCCTGTAGTGTTCCTGTTGTAGTGTTACTGTAGTGTTCCTGTTGTAGTGTTACTGTAGTAGTGTTACTATTGTAGTGTTACTGTAGGAGTGTTACTAGTGTATTGTTACTGTAGTGTTCCTGTTGTAGTGTTACTGTAGTGTTACTGTAGTGTTACCGTTGTAGTGTTACTGTAGTGTTACTGTTGTAGTGTTACTGTTGTAGTGTTACTGTTGTAGTGTTACTATAGTGTTACTGTTGTAGTGTTACTGTAGTGTTCCTGTTGTAGTGTTACTGTAGTGTTACTGTTGTAGTGTTACTGTAGTGTTACTGTTGTAGTGTTCCTGTTGTAGTGTTACTGTTATAGTGTTACTGTAGTGTTCTTGTTGTAGTGTTACTGTAGTGTTACTGTTGTAGTGTTACTGTTGTAGTGTTACTATAGTGTTCCTGTTTTAGTGTTACTGTAGTGTTACTGTTATAGTGTTACTGTAGTGTTACTATAGTGTTCCAGTTGTAGTGTTACTGTAGTGTTACTATAGTGTTCCTGTTGTAGTGTTACTGTAGTGTTACTGTTGTAGTGTTACTGTAGTGTTACTGTTGTAGTGTTACTGTTGTAGTGTTACTATAGTGTTCCTGTTGTAGTGTTACTGTAGTGTTACTGTTGTAGTGTTACTGTTGTGTTCCTGTTGTAGTGTTACTGTAGTGTTACTGTTGTAGTGTTACTGTTGTGTTACTGTTGTAGTGTTCCTGTAGTGTTCCTGTTGTAGTGTTACTGTAGTGTTCCTGTTGTAGTGTTACTGTAGTAGTGTTACTATTGTAGTGTTACTGTAGGAGTGTTACTAGTGTATTGTTACTGTTGTAGTGTTACTGTAGTGTTACTGTAGTAGTGTTACTGTTGTAGTGTTCCTTTTGTAGTGCTACTGTAGTAGTGTTACTGTAGGAGTGTTACTAATGTAGTGTTACTGTTGTAGTGTTACTGTAGTGTTACTGTTTTAGTGTTCCAGTTGTAGTGTTACTGTAGTGTTACTGTAGTGTTCCTGTTGTAGTGTTACTTTTGTAGTGTTACAGTTGTAGTGTTACTGCAGTTTTACTGTTGTAATGTTACTGTAGTGTTACTGTTGTAGTGTTCCAGTTGTACTGTTACTGTAGTGTTACTGTAGTGTTACTGTTGTAGTGTTACTGTTGTAGTGTTACTATAGTGTTCCTGTTGTAGTGTTACTGTAGTGTTACTGTAGTGTTACTTTTGTAGTGTTACTATAGTGTTCCTGTTGTAGTGTTACTGTAGTGTTACTGTTGTGTTACTGTTGTAGTGTTCCTGTAGTGTTCCTGTTGTAGTGTTACTGTAGTGTTACTGTTGTAGTGTTACTGTAGGAGTGTTACTAGTGTATTGTTACTGTTGTAGTGTTACTGTAGTGTTACTGTAGTAGTGTTACTGTTGTAGTGTTGCAGTTGTACTGTTACTGTAGTGTTATTGTTGTGTTACTGTTGTAGTGTTACTGTAGTGTTACTGTTGTAGTGCTACTATAGTGTTCCTGTTGTAGTGTTACTGTAGTGTTACTGTTATAGTGTTACTGTAGTGTTACTATAGTGTTCCTGTTGTAGTGTTACTGTAGTGTTACTGTTATAGTGTTACTGTAGTGTTACTGTTGTAGTGTTACTGTTGTAGTGTTACTATAGTGTTCCTGTTGTAGTGTTACTGTTGTGTTGTTACTATAGTGTTCCTGTTGTAGTGTTACTGTAGTGTTATTGTTGTAGTGTTACTGTAGTGTTACTGTTGTAGTGTTACTATAGTGTTCCTGTTTTAGTGTTACTGTTGTAGTGTTACTATAGTGTTACTGTTGTAGTGTTACTGTAGTGTTACTGTTGTAGTGTTACTATAGTGTTCCTGTTGTAGTGTTACTGTAGTGTTACTGTTGTAGTGTTACTGTAGTGTTACTGTTGTAGTGCTACTGTAGTGTTCCTGTTGTAGTGTTACTGTAGTGTTACTGTTATAGTGTTAGTGTAGTGTTACTGTTGTAGTGCTACTGTAGTGTTCCTGTTGTAGTGTTACTGTAGTGTTACTGTTGTAGTGTTACTGTAGTGTTACTGTTGTAGTGTTACTGTAGTGTTCCTGTTGTAGTGTTACTGTAGTGTTACTGTTGTGTTACTGTTGTAGTGTTCCTGTAGTGTTCCTTTTGTAGTGTTACTGTAGTAGTGTTACTGTAGGAGTGTTACTAATGTAGTGTTACTGTTGTAGTGTTACTGTAGTGTTCCTGTTTTAGTGTTGCTGTTGTGTTACTGTTGTAGTGTTACTGTTGTGTTACTATAGTGTTCCAGTTGTAGTGTTGTTGTAGTGTTACTATAGTGTTCCTGTTGTAGTGTTACTGTAGTGTTACTGTTGTAGTGTTACTGTTGTAGTGTTACTGTTGTAGTGTTACTATAGTGTTACTGTTGTAGTGTTACTGTAGTGTTCCTGTTGTAGTGTTACTGTAGTGTTACTGTTGTAGTGTTACTGTTGTGTTACTGTTGTAGTGTTCCTGTAGTGTTCCTGTTGTAGTGTTACTGTAGTGTTCCTGTTGTGTTGTTGCTGTAGTGTTACTGTAGTGTTACTGTTATAGTGTTACTGTAGTGTTACTGTTGTAGTGTTACTGTAGTGTTACTGTTGTAGTGTTACTGTTGTAGTGTTACTATAGTGTTCCTGTTGTAGTGTTACTTGTAGTGTTACTATAGTGTTCCTGTTGTAGTGTTACTGTAGTGTTACTGTTGTAGTGTTACTGTAGTGTTACGGTTGTAGTGTTACTGTAGTGTTACTGTAGTGTTACTTTTGTAGTGTTACTATAGTGTTCCTGTTGTAGTGTTACTGTAGTGTTCCTGTTGTAGTGTTACTGTAGTGTTCCTGTTGTAGTGTTACTGTAGTAGTGTTACTATTGTAGTGTTACTGTAGGAGTGTTACTAGTGTATTGTTACTGTTGTAGTGTTACTGTAGTGTTACTGTTGTCGTGTTGTTGTAGTGTTACTGTTGTGTTATTGTTGTAGTGTTACTGTGGTGTTGTTGTTGTAGTGTTACTGTTGTGTTGTTGTTGTAGTGTTACTGTAGTGTTCCTGTTGTAGTGTTACTGTAGTGTTACTGTTGTAGTGTTACTGTTGTAGTGTTATTATAGTGTTCTTGTTTTAGTGTTATGTAGTGTTACTGTTATAGTGTTACTGTAGTGTTACTATAGTGTTCCTGTTGTAGTGTTACTGTAGTGTTACTGTTGTGTTACTGTTGTAGTGTTACTGTAGGAGTGTTACTAGTGTATTGTTACTGTTGTAGTGTTACTGTAGTGTTACTGTAGTAGTGTTACTGTTGTAGTGTTACTGTAGTGTTCCTGTTGTAGTGTTACTGTAGTGTTACTGTTGTAGTGTTACTATAGTGTTCCTGTTGTAGTGTTACTGTAGTAGTGTTACTGTTGTAGTGTTACTGTAGGAGTGTTACTAGTGTATTGTTACTGTTGTAGTGTTACTGTAGTGTTGCTGTTGTAGTGTTATTGTTGTGTTACTGTTGTAGTGTTCCTGTAGTGTTCCTGTTGTAGTGTTACTGTAGTGTTACTGTTGTAGTGTTACTGTTGTAGTGTTCCAGTTGTAGTGTTACTGTAGTGTTACTGTAGTGTTCCTGTTGTAGTGTTACTGTTGTAGTGTTACTGTTGTAGTGTTGTTGTAGGAGTGTTACTAGTGTATTGTTACTGTTGTAGTGTTACTGTAGTGTTACTGTTGTAGTGTTACTGTTGTAGTGCTACAGTAGTGTTCCTGTTGTAGTGTTACTGTAGTTTTACTGTTGTAATGTTACTGTAGTGTTACTGTTGTAGTGTTACTGTTGTAGTGTTCCAGTTGTACTGTTACTGTAGTGTTACTGTAGTGTGTTACTGTTGTAGTGTTGCTTTTGTAGTGTTACTGTTGTAGTGTTACTGTAGTGTTACTGTTGTAGTGTTACTGTTGTAGTGCTACTGTAGTGTTCCTGTTGTAGTGTTACTGTAGTGTTACTGTTGTAGTGTTACTGTAGTGTTACTGTTGTGTTACTGTTGTGTTACTGTTGTAGTGTTGCTGTAGTGTTGTTGTTGTAGTGTTATTGTAGTGTTGTTGTTGTAGTGTTACTGTTGTAGTGTTACTGTTGTAGTGTTCCAGTTGTACTGTTACTGTAGTGTTACTGTAGTGTTACTGTTGTAGTGTTACTGTTGTAGTGTTACTGTAGTGTTACTGTTGTAGTGTTACTGTAGTGTTCCTGTTGTAGTGTTACTGTAGTGTTACTGTTGTAGTGTTACTGTAGTGTTACTGTTGTGTTACTGTTGTAGTGTTCCTGTAGTGTTCCTGTTGTAGTGTTACTGTAGTGTTCCTGTTGTAGTGTTACTGTTGTAGTGTTCCTTTTGTAGTGTTACTGTAGTAGTGTTACTGTAGGAGTGTTATTAATGTAGTGTTACTGTTGTAGTGTTACTGTTGTGTTACTGTTGTAGTGTTACTATAGTGTTCCTGTTGTAGTGTTACTGTAGTGTTACTGTTGTAGTGTTACTGTAGTGTTACTGTAGTGTTACTGTTGTAGTGTTACTGTTGTAGTGTTACTATAGTGTTCCTGTTGTAGTGTTACTGTTGTAGTGTTCCTTTTGTAGTGTTACTGTAGTAGTGTTACTGTAGGAGTGTTACTAATGTAGTGTTACTGTTGTAGTGTTACTGTAGTGTTACTGTTGTGTTACTGTTGTAGTGTTCCTGTAGTGTTCCTGTTGTAGTGTTACTGTAGTAGTGTTACTATTGTAGTGTTACTGTAGGAGTGTTACTAGTGTATTGTTACTGTAGTGTTACTGTTGTAGTGTTACTGTTGTAGTGTTCCTTTTGTAGTGTTACTATAGTGTTCCTGTTGTAGTGTTACTGTAGTGTTACTGTTGTGTTACTGTTGTAGTGTTCCTGTAGTGTTCCTGTTGTAGTGTTACTGTAGTGTTCCTGTTGTAGTGTTACTGTAGTAGTGTTACTATTGTAGTGTTACTGTAGTAGTGTTACTGTTGTAGTCTTCCTTTTGTAGTGCTACTGTAGTAGTGTTACTGTAGGAGTGTTACTAATGTAGTGTTACTGTTGTAGTGTTACTGTAGTGTTACTGTTGTAGTGTTACTGTAGTGTTACTGTTTTAGTGTTCCAGTTGTAGTGTTACTGTAGTGTTCCTGTTGTAGTGTTACTTTTGTAGTGTTACAGTTGTAGTGTTACTGTAGTTTTACTGTTGTAATGTTACTGTAGTGTTACTGTTGTAGTGTTACTGTTGTAGTGTTACTATAGTGTTACTGTTGTAGTGTTACTGTAGTGTTCCTGTTGTAGTGTTACTGTAGTGTTACTGTTTTAGTGTTCCAGTTGTAGTGTTACTGTAGTGTTCCTGTTGTAGTGTTACTTTTGTAGTGTTACAGTTGTAGTGTTACTGTAGTTTTACTGTTGTAATGTTACTGTAGTGTTACTGTTGTAGTGTTACTGTTGTAGTGTTCCAGTTGTAGTGTTACTGTAGTGTTACTGTTGTAGTGTTACTGTTGTAGTGTTACTATAGTGTTCCTGTTGTAGTGTTACTGTTGTAGTGTTACTATAGTGTTCCTGTTGTAGTGTTACTGTAGTGTTACTGTTGTAGTGTTACTGTAGTGTTCCTGTTGTTGTGTTACTGTAGTAGTGTTACTATTGTAGTGTTACTGTAGGAGTGTTACTAGTGTATTGTTACTGTAGTGTTACTGTTGTAGTGCTGTACTGTTGTAGTGTTGCTTTTGTAGTGTTACTGTTGTAGTGTTACTATAGTGTTACTGTTGTAGTGTTACTGTAGTGTTCCTGTTGTAGTGTTACTGTAGTGTTACTTTTGTAGTGTTACTGTTGTAGTGTTACTGTAGTTTTACTGTTGTAATGTTACTGTAGTGTTACTGTTGTTGTGTTACTGTTGTAGTGTTCCTATAGTGTTCCTGTTGTAGTGTTACTGTAGTGTTCCTGTTTTAGTGTTACTGTTGTGTTACTGTTGTAGTGTTATGTAGTGTTACTATAGTGTTCCTGTTGTAGTGTTACTGTAGTAGTGTTACTATTGTAGTGTTACTGTAGGAGTGTTACTAGTGTATTGTTACTGTAGTGTTACTGTTGTAGTGTTACTGTTGTAGTGTTCCTTTTGTAGTGTTACTGTAGTAGTGTTACTGTTGTAGTGCTGCAGTAGTGTTACTGTTGTAGTGTTACTGTAGTGTTGCTGTTGTAGTGTTACTGTTGTGGTGTTACTGTAGTGTTACTGTAGTCTTACTTTTGTAGTGTTACTATAGTGTTCCTGTTTTAGTGTTACTGTAGTGTTACTGTTATAGTGTTACTGTAGTGTTACTATAGTGTTCCAGTTGTAGTGTTACTTTTGTAGTGTTACAGTTGTAGTGTTACTGCAGTTTTACTGTTGTAGTGTTACTGTAGTGTTACTGTTGTAGTGTTACTGTTGTAGTGTTACTATAGTGTTACTGTTGTAGTGTTACTGTAGTGTTCCTGTTGTAGTGTTACTGTAGTGTTACTGTTGTAGTGTTACTGTAGGAGTGTTACTAGTGTATTGTTACTGTTGTGTTACTGTTGTAGTGTTACTGTTGTAGTGTTCCTGTAGTGTTACTGTTGTAGTGTTACTATAGTGTTCATGTTGTAGTGTTACTGTAGTGTTACTGTTTTAGTGTTACTGTTGTAGTGTTCCTGTTGTAGTGTTACTGTAGTGTTACTGTTGTGTTACTGTTGTAGTGTTCCTGTAGTGTTCCTGTTGTAGTGTTACTGTAGTGTTACTGTTGTAGTGTTACTGTTGTAGTGTTACTGTAGTGTTACTGTAGTGTTACTTTTGTAGTGTTACTATAGTGTTCCTGTTGTAGTTTTATTGTAGTGTTACTTTTGTAGTGTTACAGTTGTAGTGTTACTGCAGTTTTACTGTTGTAATGTTACTGTAGTGTTACTGTTGTAGTGTTACTGTTGTAGTGTTGCAGTTGTAGTGTTACTGTAGTGTTGCTGTTGTGTTACTGTTGTAGTGTTGCTGTAGTGTTCCTGTTGTAGTGTTACTGTAGTGTTACTGTTGTGTTACTGTAGTGTTACTGTTGTAGTGTTACTGTTTTAGTGTTCCAGTTGTAGTGTTACTGTAGTGTTACTGTAGTGTTCCTGTTGTAGTGTTATTTTTGTAGTGTTACTGTTGTAGTGTTACTGTAGTTTCCTGTTGTAGTGTTACTGTAGTGTTACTGTTGTAATGTTACTGTAGGAGTGTTACTAGTGTATTGTTACTGTAGTGTTACTGTTGTAGTGTTACTGTTGTAGTGTTACTGTTGTAGTGCTACAGTAGTGTTCCTGTTGTAGTGTTACTGTAGTGTTACTGTTTTAGTGTTCCTGTTGTAGTGTTACTGTAGTGTTACTGTAGTGTTCCTGTTGTAGTGTTACTGTAGTGTTACTGTTGTAGTGTTACTGTAGTGTTACTGTTGTAGTGTTACTGTTGTAGTGTTACTGTAGTGTTCCTGTTGTAGTGTTACTGTTGTAGTGTTACTATAGTGTTCCTGTTGTAGTGTTACTGTAGTGTTACTGTTGTAGTGTTACTGTAGTGTTACTGTTGTAGTGTTACTGTTGTGTTACTGTTGTAGTGTTACTGTAGTGTTACTGTTGTAGTGTTACTATAGTGTTCCTCTTGTAGTGTTACTGTTGTAGTGTTACTATAGTGTTACTGATGTAGTGTTACTATAGTGTTACTGTTGTAGTGTTACTGTAGTGTTACTGTTATAGTGTTACTGTAGTGTTACTGTTGTAGTGTTACTGTGGTAGTGTTACTGTAGTGTTACTGTTGTAGTGCTGTTGTAGTGTTACTGTTGTATGTTACTGTAGTAGTGTTCCTTTTGTAGTGTTACTGTAGTAGTGTTACTGTTGTAGTGTTACTGTAGGAGTGTTACTATTGTAGTGTTCCTGTTGTAGTGTTACTGTAGTGTTACTGTTGTAGTGTTACTGTTGTAGTGTTGCTGTAGTGTTACTGTTGTAGTGCTATTGTAGTGTTCCTGTTGTAGTGTTACTGTAGTGTTACTGTTGTAGTGTTACTGTAGTGTTACTGTTGTAGTGTTCTTGTTGTAGTGTTACTGTTGTAGTGTTACTGTTATAGTGTTACTGTAGTGTTCCTGTTGTAGTGTTACTGTAGTGTTACTGTTTTAGTGTTCCAGTTGTAGTGTTACTGTAGTGTTACTGTAGTGTTCCTGTTGTAGTGTTACTTTTGTAGTGTTACAGTTGTAGTGTTACTGCAGGAGTGTTACTAATGTAGTGTTACTGTTGTAGTGTTACTGTAGTGTTACTGTTGTAGTGTTACTGTTATAGTGTTACTGTAGTGTTCCTGTTGTAGTGTTACTGTAGTGTTACTGTTGTAGTGTTACTGTAGTGTTCCTGTTGTAGTGTTACTGTTGTAGTGCTACAGTAGTGTTACTGTTGTAGTGTTACTGTAGTGTTACTGTTGTAGTGTTACTGTAGTGTTATTGTTATAGTGTTATTGTAGTGTTACTGTTGTAGTGTTATTGTAGTGTTATT
>SSNR01001163.1:12885-25485 GCA_006937965.1 Callopanchax toddi
CCATGTCCTTGCTGCTGGTGGAGATCCTGACCCCCCCACCCTCCTTGATGTGTTTATCGGTTGTTGTGACTGTGTGTAAAATGCTACTCCCTCCCTCCATTTTGTTTACATTTTCTTCTGCTCCCATCTTTATTTTTTTTTTGCCCAAATATTGTGTTGAAGTTTGTCCCAATATTTCTGCCCAAGACTTTAGTTCCTTACACAAGCCAATGTCCCACTTTATCTCATAATTTACAATGCAGGTCCCCTGATGGTACCCCAAATCTTGCCCAAATATTGTATCTGGTACCCCCAAATCTCTGTTTTGTTTTTTATTTTCAATGTTTTCTCTGTTTTGTTTTTTTTGTTTATATTGTAAAGCGCTTTGTGATGTATATCTGTGAAAGGCGCTATATAAATAAACTTTACTTACTTACTTACTTACTTTAGCAGATGCTTTTATCCAAAGTGACTTACAAATGATATTGTAATTAACTTTGAGGCTAACAAACCACTAACCCTGACATTAACCCTAAACGAACTACTAGATGGTCTAACACTGGTCTCTAAGGTGATCGTGAGGGAAAAAGAAGACAGCATAGAGTGAAGAGCATGAAGAGAGTCCAGAGGAGCAGTGAAGGTAGGAGCTAGTCTAGAAGGTGTTCTCTGAAGAGCTGGGTCTTCAGGAGGTTCTTGAAGATGGACAGGGACGCCCCTGTTCTGGTAGCTTGGTAGGTCATTCCTCCACATGAGAAGAGTCTGGACTGTCCCAGCGTGGTGTAGCTCTGCTAGCTGATGATCCTCTGATGACCGCAGTGACCGAGCCGTGACGTCAGCCTTAGCCAGAGGATTCCAGTAGGTGGAGCTGTTCCTTCAGGACCCTGTATGCTAGTGGTAGAGACTTAGATTTGATGCAGCAGCTAAAGGTAGCCAGTGGAGCTCCATGAACAGAGGGGGGACATGTGCTCTTTTAGGCTGACTGAAGACCAATCTGAACCATCTGTAGAGGTTTACCAGTCCAGACTGGAGACCAGTTAGAAGGACATTGCAGTGGTCAAGGAGGGAGAGGACCATAGACTGGACCAGGAGCTGGTGGTGGACTGGGTCAGGTGGTCTGATCTTTAGGATGTTGAACAAAGAGAAGCGACAGAAGCAACCTGATCTTTAAAGGTCAGCTGGTCATCAGATCTCAGCTGTCTCTGATGGACCAGAGACAGGGACTCAGTCTGGACTGAGGTCTTGTGTTGGATGGTTGGTTTGACTGGGAGGACAAGCAGTTCAGTTTTAGAGGTTGAGTTGGAGATGATGGACTTTCATCATCTCCATCTATCAGAGAGACAGTCTGAGACTCACTCTGAGACTGTGAGGTCATCAGGTGGGACTGACAGGTAGAGCTGGGTGTGGTAGGATAATCGGATGATCTGACCCAGTGAGGTGGTGTAAATCGCAAAGAGGTCTCAGTACGGAGCCTTGGGGAACCCCTGTGGGAAGGTGGTGCACGGCAGAGGAGTGACTGAGCCAAGATACACTGAACGACCGACCTGTGAGGTAGGATTCAAACCAGGAGTGTGCTCTTCCTGTGATGCCCAGGCTAGATAGTCTGGACTAAAGGATGCCATAGTTGACAGAGTCAAATGTAGCCGATAAGTCGAGCAGGATAAGTACTGAGGACTTGGCAGTAGGGCTGCCGCAAACGATTATTTTGATAGTCGACTAATCCCCAAAAATTGTTACAATCAGTTGACTAATCGGATCATGTGTACACTGGACATAAAAGGTGCAGTTTATTGCACCTGCACACAGTCATTTTATTTGGTGTTCAGTCTTAAAGTATTAAAAATATAAAAATTCTCCCTCTGTTCATTGGTCTTACAAAGTCTGTATAAAACATGAATAGTATGTAAATGTGTTTATATTTCTATAATTTTCCTAATATAGTGGATTGGATTTATATAGCGCCTTTCTAGACACGCAAAGCGCTTTGACAGAAGCTCCATTATTCTTTCTTTCTTTACACATTCTCACCGGTGGTGGTAAACTACGACAGACGTCTGTAGCCACAGCTGCCCTGGGGCAGACTGACAGAAGAGAGGCTGCCATTCTGACCATCGGCCCTTCTGACCACCACCAACATTCTCACACAGGCAAGGTGGGTGAAGTGTCTTGCCCAAGGACACAACGACAATCTAACCCAGCTGGAGCTGGGGATTGAACCGGCGACCCTCCGGTTACCAGACCAGCCACTCTACCAACTGAGCTACACGCCGCCCCAGGTCATGGACTACAAAGCTCTTTACAGTCATTTACATGCTGATGGCAGGAAGCTACATTATAGCCACAGAAGAGAGGAGACCAGACCCTCTGATCACCACCAAAAGGTGATGTGAGTGAAGCGTCTGACCCAATCGGAGCGAGTGTCAAACCAGTGTTACAGCACGAGCTGCTGAACTGGTGGAGGAACGCATCTTGATGGGGGGACTCATAACTACGTAACACCAGCAACATCCTGTTGCTAAACAAATGCTCCCTACAGAGCTGCCCATGCTGCCCCAGTTATAATAAAATCTGCGTTTGCTTTGTCTGTCCTACGGACTACAACTAGGGACAGTGAGCCTACCAGAGAGAGCCGAACTAGCCCACTTTGATTTGTAGCGTTAGCCACCATTAGCAGCTGTTAGCCATGGTTAGCTTTCCTCTTGGGCAATCATAATAAACTCGAGTTCTGTGGCTTAACCAGGCGGGGGCCCAAAGCACTGGGGGAAACCCTGGGTGCTTCGCAGACAAAGCTGCGCCAGACCCGGAGCACCGTACGAAGCTCGCAGCATGACCCGACAACGATGTGTTGCATCTCCGCTGGACTTTGTGCTCTGGATCTGGCGGAGATGCAACACCTCGTTGTCGGGTCTAACAGCCCAGTGGAATAGTCCAATATAACCAGGTCAATCACAGGGAGCTGAAAACGGTTTGCTCCAGGTTCTGGCTGCTCAGAAAGGGGCCGGATGACAGAAAGGCAGACAAGGCAGTGAAAAACAGCTTAAAAATAAACAAACAACGCTTCTACTACTGTTGTCGATGTGATTGTGACTAATCGACTAGTCGTGGTAGTCCTACTTAGCAGTCGCTCTACTTCTTTTAAGGCTTCTGTCACTGCTAACAGAGCTGTTTCAGTGGAGTGGCCATTTTTGAAGCCAGATTGGCCAAGGCGATTGTTTTGTGAGAGATATTCTGTGACCTGCTTGAAGGCCACCCTTGTATTCGTTGGCTGCTGCTAAACTCTTGCTGTCTTATGAAAGATGAGAACTGCTTCACGCGTAAAAGTGATTCTTTAGAATAGCAGCTGCTCTTCATCCTGTAATGATGAGCTGTGAGGGCGCTACTCACTCGCATTGGTGAGGTGAAATTAGTAGAATGGCCACTCTTGGACCACTCTGGGGACACAGCATCAGGCTCGTGGGTCAGAAAGTTGCAGTTCACAAGCCGTGAGAACGTTAACTGATAGAACGCAACTTCAGAACAACACAAAAATCCTTTTAACCTCACAAGGTTCTTCCTAATATAAATACATATTTGAGGATAAATGAGCTAAACTAGCTCAAAAAGTGAAACCCTCTTTTCTGTGTAGTTTCTGATGGAGGGGGAAAGTTTGCTTGAGGAACTGGGCTTACATCTGACTACAGTTCACATTCTCCACTCGTTAGACATCCTGATTGGCATAATCAGGTTACAACGAAGCTGAAAGGAAAAGGCCATCAGCAAGAATTAGCATCAACGATCAGTTATGTCAACAGGATCCTTGTCAGCTACGGAGGAGGGAATAAAGAAACACGTTGCTGCAAATCCTCCATTTGGGACCCCACCTGATCAACCAGGAACCGGCTGCCTGATGAAATCTAACATTAAGCGAGCATCTCTCCAAGAAAAAGCACGTTAGCGACGGAGAAGGTGTAGAAAATAGCAGTAGGAGACAGATTTGAGGTGACAAGGCGCGCACAAAGCCCTGTCTGAGTCTGAGACGTGAAGAAAGGCTGTCACCATGCAGACGAAGGCAGCCATGCTGGGGGCTTTTGAAGGAGCTTGTCATTACAACAGATTTTTTTCTTCAGGTCTGATTTCAGAATTAGTCATCTATTTCCAGTGATCATTTGATTTCACTGCTGATCACCCCACATCCCCTGCTCTCCTGCTGGAAGGAGCTTTTTATATTTTGGGAGGAATTACAGCGTTGTGTATTTTGATTACCTGCCTGAGCTGAAAGTAAGAGTGACAGCATTCATTTTAATTTATAATTAGACCTATTTATTAAACACCTCACTGCCCAAACTGATGGTTGGCACACGTCAGACTGGAGCTAAGAGGAAGAAGATCATCCTCTCCATGACCGACTGACAGAACATCTGTCACATCTGGCTGCACTGAAGGATCTCAGCTTCCTGCAGAAGTCCAGTCTGCTCTGTCCTTTCTTGTAAACAGCTTCACTGTGTCTCCAGTCCAGTCTGCTGTCCAGGTCAACACCACCTCCACCATGATGGACAAAGTGTTGGGCGTATTCCTGCTTCTTCTTCTTGTTTTTTTAACTCAAGATATTTTTATTAACACTTTTTATCAATTGTTTACAAAAAAACTGGCATTGCAATCAATGATAAAGAAGAAAGAAAAGGGAAAAACAAACAAACTAAAACAAACCCCAAAACCCACCCCCACCCCAGAGGATGGACCTGCAAAGGGGAAAACCAGCTTCTCAAGCGTGTACACATACATTGGAATTAAATAGAACATCTCAACCTGGAAGGGTCAAATACTGTTGAGGTATTTTATATAGATCTAATCTATTATAGTATGTAATCCTATATCTCACCCTATGAAAACAATTCAAGATTGCCAGTCACATCTAGGAGGTAGAACTAACCTCCCAATGGGAGCATGTAACCCAGTACTTCCGTACATAATAAAAAAATAAAAAAGGACAGAAAACAGCCAATCACCAGACCAACATGGATTAACAACTAATATTCAACAGGAACGTCCATAAGGTCAGTACCAGTATTTGAAAAATGTTTCATAAAAGGCCCCCAGATTTGATTAAATTTGCCACCTTGATTCTGTAAAGCGCAGTGGATTTTTTGAAGACCAAGGCACGACATCACATCTACTAGCCACTGAGTGTGGGTGGGCGGGGCAGCAGATTTCCATCTCAGCAAAATGGCACGCCTGGCCAGGAGAGAGCCAAAGGACAGCACCCGACGCTTAGCATGGGCAATGTTTCCATCCTCCTCGTCCACCGTACCAAAAAGAGCAAGCAGAGGGCCAGGGACCAATTCCAGGTCGGTAACCACATTTAAAGTATGGAAAACCTCATTCCAAAAATTAGCCAAGGCAGGGCAAGCCCAGAACATGTGGGTCAGGTTGGCCCCGTCCGAACCACACCTGTCGCACCTGGGATGCAAACCAGGATACATCCTGACCAGATTGGATTTAGACAGATGAGCCCTATGGACTACCTTAAACTGCAGTAGTGAATGACGGGCGCAGAGTGATGTGGAATTTATCAAGGTGAGGACTGAGCTCCAGACATCATCTGCTTCTTCTAAAATCCACAATCATCTCCTTTGTCTTGTTGACATTTATCAAATCTAATCAGATCACTTCAAATCAAACTTTATTTATAGAGCAATGCAGTGTGTTTTACAGCTGATACAACATAACAAAATGATGTAGAATAAGTGTGAAGCGGCTGGGAGGAGGATCAGCACCTCCAAGTCTGAGGCCATGGTTCTCAGTCGGTGTTATGGTCCCGCACCTGGACAGCGCCGGTGCCCTGACGACTCCTCCCACTCGTTCCAGCCAGCAGCGCTCCAGAGAGACGCAGGCCGGAGAGCTGCGCGGCTGGGTCCAATCTGCTCATCAAGCTCTGCTTAAAAGAGGCTCCAGCCAGTCGTTCTGGGGTGGCAGACGGGTTCTGTCGTCCCCTGGGTGGTTGTGTGTGTTTCGAGAGTATTTATGGCAGTTTAAAGTATTGTTTTAACTAGACTGACAAAGTGTTTTAGGTGTGGGGTTCCACAGTTTTAGCTTTGTCTTGTCTTGTGTCTAGTTTTAACCTCACCTGATTTTATCCAGACTTTTATTGTGTTTACATAATTTTAGTATTCTTGGTTTTAACTAAATTAACTTATTTAAGTAAGAGGAGTGACTGTGTGGGTGTATGTGTGTGTGTGTGTGGGGGGGGGGGGCACAGTTTTTATTTTTATGGAATTGTTTTATTTTTGTTTTAAATCTGTATAGCACTTTGAGCTGCCCCAGGCATGAATAGTGCTTTATAAATAAAATGTGATTGATTGATTGATTTCCTTTGGTAGGGTCATGTGTGTTTGAACAGTCCTCCTCCTGTGTTGATTTAGTTTGTTTTTGTATAATAATAAATATAATTTTGCTTTGAACATTCATCGTTTTGTGTTGGCCTCCTTTTAACTCCTAGACTGAAAGGAGGTCATAACATAATGGGGGCTCGTCCGGGATCTTCTTTTTTTTATGGTTTGAGCCAGACAGTTTCATGATGTTAATGATTAATGGTGAGTAGAGGAACCAGTCTTTGTTGTTTTCGTGTTGAATTTGTTGGTTGGCTGGTCCCCTCTTTGGTTTATGGTTCATTGCACTTTGTGTTTAAGTCTGGATAAGTTTTAGAGACCCCCTCTCGGGTTCTGGTCGAGGTGTGTCGCAGGAGCGATTTGAAGTAAAATGTTGGACACCTCGGCATGATAATGGGGGGCTTGAGGAATGAGGAGGAAACTGCCTCTTTGTCTGCCAGTGCTTCTGCCGTTCCAGTGAAGCCGCCAGACGAGGATGATGATGAAGACGCTGCAAAAGAGGAATCCCCTCCGTGTCAGAGGAAGCGATCCAGCCGCCTCCCGTTAGAAGTAAGGCTCCTTCTCCTGCTAATAAAGCTACTCTCTTCTACACCCAGTACAGACTCGCAGGACGGTGCGAGATTTCACATCTGGTTTGGCCGACAGAAAAAGGTGGCTTGCCAACTCCAGGTTGGGAGAGAGGTCCTGCCTCAAGTGGAGGAGTTCAAGTATCTCGGGGTCTTGTTCACGAGTGAGGGAAGGAGGGAGATCGTGGGAGGAGGGCAGCGTCTGCAGTGATGCGGACGCTGAACCGGTCTGTTGTGGTGAAGAAGGAGCTGAGCCAGAAAGCAAGGCTCTCGATTTACCGGTCGATCTACCTCCCAATCCTCACCTATGGTCATGAGCTTTGGGTAATGACCGAAAGAACGAGATCGCGGATACAAGCGGCCGAAATGAGTTTTCTCCGCAGGGTGGCCGGGCTCAGCCTTAGGGATAGGGTGAGGAGCTCGGACATTCGGGAGAGACTCGGAGTAGAACCGCTGCTCCTCCATGTAGAGAGGAGCCAGTTGAGATGGTTCGGGCATCTTGTTAGGATGCCCCCTGGACGCCTCCCCAGGGAGGTGTTTCAGGCATGTCCTGCCGGCAGGAGCCCCCCGGGTCGACCCAGGACACGCTGGAGAAAATCTCTCTCTGGTTTGGCCCTGGAGCGCCTTGGGATCCTGCCGGAGGAGCTGGTAGAAGTGGCTGGGGAGAAGACCGTCTGGAGCTCCCTAATTGGGATGCTGCCCCCGCGACCCGGACAAGCGGAAGAAGACAAGGCGAGACATTTAGGATGAGTTGATTATTTCCACAACATTCAGCAAAGTGGCCCACCAGGTCTCTGGACTCAGTCTCTTGTCCGTCTCTGATTTGTTCATTCTGGGTCAGAGTTAGGGTTTTATTGGCTGTAAGGAAATCTACAGTCATGCATCACAAGAAGTGGCAAAATGTCAAAAGAGTAAAACTCCTCAGAGCAGCACGGCGTTTATTCCTGAATGAAACAGTTCAGTGATAAAGCCACGCCTTCAGCCAGAGGAATGAGGAAATACGGGGTGCTGTATAGGACAAAATCTATCATTCCCTCACAGAGGACACTATAAACACACACACTCTACTACAGTGGTCAGCTACTGGCAGCTCACAGGCCAAACCTGACCCACATGTTCCCGACACTCCAGCCTTATGCAGACTTTCAGTTTTTTCCTTACGTGAGTGTTTGTGCACATTGGCTTGCCCGGTCCCTAAACAGTAGCATTTATTCATATAATGACAGATGGTTTTGGGCTGGTATCAAACCCACACTCTCCCACATGGGAGTCAGTGTCACTAACCACTAGTCTACGGTGTATGTTGGGAAAGCACTGAAGTTATAACGGTTTAAACTTTTCAGCCTTTCAAGGTTGACACATTGAGAATAAGAATGAGTTACATTTATATTTCAAATATGACAAACCACTACTTTCACAGTAGCAAAATGATTGTATGCTCACTCAGTCTGCCACTGCTATCATTGCTTTTCAGCTAATACTCTCGTAGACAAGGTGTTGTATTTTACAGTTTTTTGAATATACCTTTATGATTATTTTCAGTTCAGAAACAGTCTCTCTCTCTCTCTCTCTCTCTCTCTCTCTCTCTCTCTCTCTCTCCTGTCTGAGAGTGACTCGGTAATTAATCGGCCCAAATTTGACTGGACCTGTCGGGCTTAGGTTCAGATCTTACTAGCAGCGAAGAGCCTGTTTACATGTTTTCGTGCAGGTCGCGCTAGGGATGCTCCGATCGAAATCGGCCGATATTTGTGAAAAAATGTGATCGTAAATTGTGATCTTCTCCTTTCCTTGCCGATCATACCAGCCGATCAATAGCTCCTAAACCAGAGGTCACTAGGCGCACAGAAATTCTGCGGTGCAACCGCAAGTTCATTGCGCAGCCGAGACTCGCCGTCCCCGGAACGGACCGCTCCATTTATAGTTGGTTCGGACTTGGAGCTCAGTTCTGGAGGCGAGTCCGATTCATGCACCGGGAGGAGAGCCGCGCGTCATGGCGCTGGTGGAGACGAGCAGCACAGTGGATCAGACAGGTGGCGGGAGGAGGAGCTGCCAGAGCAGCAGGTAGACTCTTTAGTAAGGATCAGATCATTGTCAGTAATTAGTTCGTTCTTTCTGGGCATAAAATGGCCTAGTGTCAAAACAATGCTGACGTTTCTGTTTGAATAGCAGTAGAAAAAAAATTGTTTTCTCAAAACTTTGTTTCAACAACAATCTAATTAATAGAGATCTTGTGCACAAGAATATATGTTTAAGTGTTTAAAGTGCCCATGACATCGGTTTCCATGTTTTCTGACTTATCTATCATGTTGCAACGTTGAGTTCTCACCTTCAACCTGCCAGAAAGAGCAAAAAACTGCGTCCATCTGTCTCCTAGTCCAGCCAGTGAGAAGCTCTTCCAGATTTCAGACCCAGGTTTCAAACTGTTTTTTTCACTCCAGCCCGCTATGAGGTCATAGTGATCCGGACTTGCTTATATGGTCAGTTCTCCGCCCACATGCACGTTCACGACAACTGGAGCGAGGCAGTGCCGCCGCCATTGCCCATAGACCGTGTAGAGTTTAGTTTCAGTTTCACGTGACAACACTGCCCCCTGCTGCAGCAGAAGTGTCAGGCTGCCAAATAAGGAGAAACCCAGCAGAACCGGAAGGCGGCGCTTTCTTCTGATCTCTGAGTTGCTCCTTAGGAAATGATTACAGCGTATTTTGAGTTATAATGGTGCAACGCTGATCTAGAGGCATCAAAGATTACACCTGTTTAATATAAAGTGATTTAAATATGGAGTCACAGGCACTTTAAATATATATAAAAAATAATAGATTTCTAGATGGGGGAAAAAGTAATAGATATCTATAAGGATTAAAATAAATAGATGTCTATATGGATAAAATAATAGATTTCTATATGATAAAATAATAGATTTCACAAAGGACTGGAAATATATATCTATAAATAATAGATTTCTATACGTATGGATGGATGGATAACTACATGGTGCCTTCAAGTTTTTGTATTTTCTCATCTTGGAAAAAGTCAGTAAAAACATATTTTTGTCCAAATGAAGGAGATTTATGGTTCATTTTCTACAGATCAAGTAGCCATTAGCCCTCATCATTACTATAATGTGAAATTTACAGTCAGTCAATGTGATCAGTATTGGTGATCGGTATTGGTGATCGGCAGCAAAAAACGTGTTCGGAGCATCCCTAGGTTGCGCATCACCATTTCCGTCAGATTTGTTTATTTACCGGTGATAAGTCTGGTCTGGGACGATCCAGAACCAAATGTCTCACCATCCAGTCATAAATCTGGGCAGTCAGTCTCTTCTCTGGCGAGCTCTCAATGGCGTTGGTTATCAGGTCGGTGTAGGAGAGATTCCCTCAGCCGTTGTGGTGGGATGAAGCCTTCCTTGGGGTCAGCCAAGCCGCTGGGAGTCAGTGCGCCGGAGGGGAGTGTGTGGAGAGCCGGGAGCCTCCACTGTCCTGACTGGGAGATGGAAACGATCCATCGGCTTCATCATCATCCTCCTCGGTTATGATGTTTTTGCCCTCCAGCTTCACTGCGCTTGAGTCGGGACGTGGGAGAGGAGCCATTCGGGTCTCGGTCGACTGGCACAAACCCTCGATTCAGGTTCGGGCAGGTTGATTTATTTATTAACATTTGAGGTGGTGTTGGAGAAGTCCTGTTTTTCAGGACATACCTTTCTACAATATTTCACCATGTGGTTAATAGTCAGACTGGTTAAACCGTGAAACCATTGCGGAAACCATCACTCCTCCCAGACCGTTGCTACTCCGGGTAACTATGACCGTAAAGCAGGTAGTGACATCATCTAGGAGACCTACCTTTGGTCAGTAGCTGCCTTAGGAATGAATATAGCCTCTTGCGATAAGGATGTAGCCACAGCAGGGGGTGCTAGACTCTTAATTTGGTCCTGGAACTGCTCCATAACTTTGGGCCAGGCTGGTGCACTGTGCAACTGGACCAACTTACAATTACCACTGCCAGTGGTTTACCACTAGCAATCGGTGGTCAGCGATGCGCTGGACTGGCAGTGGTCCGGTCTGGTCACGCAGCTTGTAATCAAAGCAGCTCGTTTTAATTTTCACTTGCGGGGCTCAGATAAAGAGCACTCAAAAAAGTGATGCCAGTGTCATATCACTGAGCATCGGCTGTGTGTCCTACATCACAGCATCACACATAAATCACGTGATCACTTCCTGAAAGTGCAGAGCTCTGAGACTCACAGAACGGCTCAGTGAAACACAAATAGCCCAGTTCAGCACACACACACACACACACACCGCTATAGCAGAAGGCTGCATTCAGAAATGCCATAGAGATTAAACATGCGTGATTAAAAACATAATGCATTAATTATGGCTGTAATTAATTAATTAAAATTAACGCCCCTGTGTAAAATTGAAACTTGTTTCAAACTCTGATTATGGTTAGTACAGGGAATGAAGCAAAACATATTCATCTGACTGAAAATGGTAAATGGCTTGTATTTATAGAGCGCTTTCTACAGTGCAGAACACCCCAAAGCGCTGTACAACACGATCAGTCACTCACCCATTCACACTCACACACTGGTGGTGATAAACTACGTTGTAGTCTCAGCTGCCCTTGGACACTCTGACAGGGGCGGGGGCTGCCATGCACCGGCGCCCTCCAGGTCCCTCTGACCACCACCAGTAGGCAAGTTGGGTGAAGTGTCTTGCCCAAGAACAGAATGACAATCTAACCCAGCCGGAGCTGGGGATTGAAACGGCGACCCTCCGGTTACCAGAGCAGCGACTCTAATGAGCTAAAAGGTGGCATAGTTTGGTCACACACAGTTTGGGCCTAATTAAACACATGAAACAGTAATGAAAGAAATAAGGTCTTCATGAGGAGCAATGCAATACATAAAAAATGAAAAATTCCATGCATGAGTTGGAAGCAACATAGGGATTTGAAAATGTTAAGTGCTAAAGGGAAGGTTAATTGTTCCATATCAGAGCATTGGTCATGATTTTCAGACAGCTCAACTCTTAACTTGATCAAAAGTTGTCAAACATTATTTTTATTTTGCAGCATATCCTTCACTCTGTTCATGTGACTAGTCACCTCTTTGACTGACTGTAGAACAGAAAACTAACTCAACTAAGACAATATTAAACTAAACACTACTAAACCAAAACACTACTAAACTAAGACACTACTAAACTAAAACACTACTAAACTAAAACACTACTAAACTAAAACACTACTAAACTAAAACACTACTAAACTAAGACACTACTAAACTAAAACACTACTAAACTAAGACACTACTAAACTAAAACACTACTAAACTAAAACACTACTAAACTAAGACACTACTAAACTAAGACACTACTAAACTAAAACACTACTAAACTAAAACACTACTAAACTAAAACACTACTAAACTAAGACACTACTAAACTAAGACACTACTAAACTAAGACACTACTAAACTAAAACACTACTAAACTAAAACACTACTAAACTAAAACACTACTAAACTAAGACACTACTAAACTAAAACACTACTAAACTAAGACACTACTAAACTAAAACACTACTAAACTAAAACACTACTAAACTAAAACACTACTAAACTAAAACACTACTAAACTAAAACACTACTAAACTAAAACACTACTAAACTAAAACACTACTAAACTAAT
>SSNR01001164.1:0-25481 GCA_006937965.1 Callopanchax toddi
GCTGTAGGGAAACTCTTTGCCCCTGAGGGAATCTCACCTTTGGTGCTGAACATGTACAGAGGCCTGCTGAATATTCTGGAGCTGAACATCAAGAAGACCCACAAGGTCTATGATCTGCAGGAGGTTAGTCAAACCTTGGTGGTCTATTTGTTACATATAGTACACAAAAAGTAGTCAAATATTCTAGCTAAACACCTGCTCTGCTCACAGGCCAGCACTCAGGGCGTGTGCAAGACTCTCTATTCCATCAATGAAGATGAACGGCTTGAAAACATCCTTCTGACCAAGACCAGGGACATGAGCCACTGCCAGGAAAGGATCATGAAGGACATTGGGTTGGCATACACTGAGAAATGTGAAACATGCCAGAGGGTACGTTCTAACCAATTATGCCAAGAATTGTCTGTAAAAACAAAACATTGCATGAACAAATGATTGTGTTTACAGGAATCCAAAAACCTGAAAGGTACCACAACATACAATTATGTCCTGAAACCAGTTCCCAGTGGCCTGATGATCCTGAAGGCAGAGGCCAATGAGTTGATCCAGTTTTCACCTTTCTCTGACAAGAACGGAGACGCTGAGATGAAGACCAAGTAAGACAAGATCCTCATAATGTAATGGTGATATCTACGTCAAATGTAACATAACCTTAAACATTTTACTCCAAAGGCAGTCCTTGGTGTTCATTGATGTCCAAAAAGACCCTATTCCAACCAATAAGGCTGAGTATCATCCTCGCGGATCTCTCAAGTATGAGTTTGACACAGATGTTCTGCATACACCCTTTCAGCTTATCAAGCTTAACAATCCTCAGGCCCAGGTATGAAATCAGACTGCTCACAAACATTACAATGAAAAAATGTGAACCTTGGCATTAAACAGTGGATCTTTGTCAATGCTGTGTTCTTAGATTATGGAGAGTCTGAATCACCTGGTTTCCCATAATTCTGAGGTTGTTAATGAGCATGCTCCCCAGAAGTATTTTGAACTGATCCAACTCCTGCGTAAAGTTCGCTATGAAGACCTGGAAATGTGCTGGAGCCAGATCAAAAAGATGCCTGCCCAAAGGTGGATTTCAGTGACTGAACATTTGAATAAACATAAACAAATATACTAAAAAGTAAGCTTTTAAAATAAGGAAGCAATAAAACTTGTTGCTTTCTGGTTCATTCAGACGCTGGATCTGGGATGCCATCCCTGTCATTGGAACTAATTCAGCCCTGAGATTCATCAAGGAGAAATTCCTGGCTGAAGAGATAAGTGTCACTGAGGCAGTTCAGGCTTTCATCACAGCTGTTCACATGGTCACAGCAGACACTGAGACTATCAAGATTTTTGAGGTTGGTAAACTACAAATTAAGAGACATTGTTAATGAGAATGAAAAAATACCTGCAACCTTTCTCATATCTGCACTTTTCTAGACCCTGATATCAAACCACAAAGTGGTAGAAAACCCAATTCTGCGTGAGATCATCTTCCTTGGCTATGGTACCATGGTTTCTAAACACTGCTTTGAAGAATCTGTTTGTCCTGCTGAACTCATCAAGGTAAGAAAACTTTTTAAATTCCATATTCATTAGAATATTAAGGTAAAGTTTGAAATAGGATATACGGATACCATCATATTCCATATTCCCCCCCACAGCCCATTCAGGAACGTCTGGCTGAAGCTGTTGCTAAGTCCGAGATCGAGAACATCACCCTTTACATTAAGGTTATGGGAAATGCTGGACATCCTGCTAGTCTCAAGTCAATCACAAAGCTCATGCCCATCCATGGCACTGCTGCTGCATCTCTGCCAATGAGAGTCCACACTGAAGCCATCATGGCTTTAAGGAACATTGCAAAGAAGGAGCACAGACCGGTGAGAACTGAACGTAATATCTAGGATTTCAATAGGTTCTGATCTATCCTCTGAACAGTATGGAAAGTTTGGCTTTCTCTTTTGAATTAGGTCCAGGAACTGGCCCTTCAGCTCTACATGGACAAGGCTCTCCACTCAGAGCTTCGTATGCTTTCATGCATTGTTCTGTTCGAGACAAATCCTTCTATGGGATTGGTGACAACCATTGCCAACTCTGTGAAAAATGAGGAGAACTTGCAGGTTGCCAGCTTCACTTATTCTCACATGAAGTCCCTGAGCAGGGCCCCAGCCACCATTCATCCTTCTGTGTAAGTGAATGCTCTGGGTCTAATTGTCAGCAGATGAGTGTGCAGACATTTACTCACATATAGTGACCTTTTTATGCTTCCATTACAGCTCTGCAGCTTGCAGTGTTGCCATGAAAATCTTGGGCCAAAAACTGGACAGACTGAGCTTCCGTTTCAGCAGAGCCGTCCATGTTGACATCTACAACAGTAGGGACATATTGAGATTTGAGTCTGCTGATTTTTCATATAGTAGGAACTAGCTAACTCTTTCTAATCATCAACAGACTCCTTGATGCTTGGTGCTGCTTCTACTGCTTTCTACATCAATGATGCTGCCACCATTCTCCCAAAAACTGTTGTCACCAAGATCAGTGCCTTCCTTGCTGGAGCTGCTGCCGATGTGCTGGAGGTACAGGAAGATACACATCTAACTGGATGCCTGATGATTATGTTTTCAAGCGTGAACATCCATGCCTCTTCTTGTGTTAGATTGGAGTGAAAACTGAGGGACTTCAGGAGGTTCTTCTTAAAAACCCTGCACTTTCGGATGATGCTGACAGAATCACCAAAATGAAGCGTGTCATCAAGGCTGTAAGCAGAACTCAAAGTCATGAATAAAAAGATAAATTATTACACAGTTCTATGTGTTGAAACAGATCAATGTTTCTGTTCACAGCTGTCTCACTGGAGGTCCCTGCCCACCAGCAAACCTCTGGCTTCAGTCTACGTCAAGTTGTTTGACCAAGAGATTGCCTTTGCCAATGTTGACCGAGTCATGATTGACCAGGTTGTTGAGGTATGGTGTAGACATCAACCTGTCAAGCTCAAAACAAGGCTTTTGAAGCACAACACTGATATTGTACTCTCTCCCCTACAGTACGCCAAGGAATTCCACATTCAGGAATATGGAAAGGATATTCTCAAGTCTCTGCTCAGGTCCGATATCAACTTCCACTATACTAAACCTGTGCTGGTTTCTGAGGTGCGTCGCATCCTTCCCACTGCTGCTGGTCTGCCAATGGAGCTCAGTCTGTTCACTGCTGCTGTGGCTGCAGCCGCTATTAAGAGTGAGTAAAAATAGGAAAATAACCATAATTTGGCATAAATCCCTTTACATGTTTTAATTCAACTAGCTTAGATTTGAAAATACTAGAACATATTGTGAATATTTCCCACTATGTCCAATTAATTTTGTAGCCATTATTAGGCAAAAAGGAAACCCATGAACAAAAAATTTAAAAAAATATCTGTTTTCCTAGTCAAGCCCACCACATCACCACATCTGCCAGAGAACTTCCAGCTCAGTCAACTTCTGGAGACAGACATTGAGCTGGAGACTGAGATCAAACCAAGGTAAAGCTAATGTCCAGCGCTCACTATTTGACACAGCATGAGCAAAAACAATTCCATGGCAAAAAAAGTTAACACTGTCTTTCTCTCTAGTGTTGCTATGAACACATATGCTGTGATGGGGGTCAACACTGCCATTCTCCAGGCTGCTATAGTCTCAGAGGCCAAAGTCTACTCTGTTGTGCCAACCAAGATTACTGCAAGACTCAACATCAAGGAGGGTGACTGTAAGATCGAAGCTCTTCCAGTTTCTGTTCCTGAAAACATCACATCTTTGAAGTAAGCCTCACACTTTTACCTCAGACTCTACCTTTGAAATAACTAATCATCATGACTTCTCTCTCTACTTTCTACATCTGACTGATGACATACCCCTTTCTTTTCAACAGAGTTGAGACTTTTGCTATGGTGAGAAATATTGAGGAGCCACATGAAGTGAGAATCACTCCAATCCTCCCAACCAAGGCCTTGAAATCCATCTCAAGCAAGATTGTTTCATCTAGGATTGCCTCCTCAGCTGCTATTAGTATGGTAAATGTCAACACAGTTGCAAAACATGCACTTGTACCTACAATGGCAAATGTGATTCAAACATGTTGTTTCTTATAGTCAAAGTCCTCAGAGATCCTGCCACTGGAAAATGAAGCCAATCATATTGTCAACTACAAAGTTCGTTCACTGGCAAAGAGATACTGTGCAAAATACCACGGTGTTGGACTGAGGGCTTGCTTCAAGGTCGAAACTGAAAATGCTGCTTCCATCAGAGACATTGTCCTGTACAAACTGGTTGGAAGCCACAATATCTCTTTCTCTGTTAAACCAAGTAAGAACTGACACCACAGCACATTGATATTTCTAGAAGTATTGTACACATGTATGTCATGTATTAATGATCTTAATTGCACACTGTTTCAGTTGAAGGTGAAGAAGTTGAGAGACTGGAGATGGAGATCAGAGTCGGAGCAAAGGCTGCTGAGAAGCTCATTAAACGTATCAGTCTGGATGAAGATGAAGATCTTGAAGATGCAGGACCAGTCCTGGTGAAGCTCAGCAAGATTCTGTCTTCCAGACGTAACAGCTCCTCCTCCTCCTCCTCCTCCTCCTCCTCTAGCTCCAGAAGCTCTTCTTCAAGCCGTTCCTCCAGAACATCCTCTGTTTCGTCCAGCTCCTCATCTCGTTCCACCAGAAGGACCATCAATGCAGCTGTTGTACCCACCAACAGCAGCAGTAGCAGCAGCAGCAGCCGCCGCAGCAGCAGCAGCAGCAGTAGCAGCAGCAGCAGCAGTAGCAGCAGCAGCAGCAGCAGTAGCAGTAGTAGCAGCAGCAGCAGCAGCAGACTTAGCTCCTCAAGATCTGACAGCAGTTCAGCCAGGACCAGCTCTGCATCAAGCCTTGCATCTCTGTTCAGTGCTAGCTCAAGTTCTTCAAGCTCCAGTGCTCTTGACTCCAAGGTAAATAACTGTATTTTGTGATTGTGAAAGTATTTTTGCACATCAGTGTATTCTCTTTGAGATCTGACAAGATTATTTTTCTCAAACAGCAAGAGATTGAAACTTTCCAGAAGACCCACAAGAAGCGGGTATGATCCATGACGTCTCAACATTTTTTGAAAAGAAATAATATTGTCAACTTTAGCTGTTACCTGCTACTTCATAATCTCAAACATTTATTGTTTCAGACTCTCACCTCCAGAGAAGCTTCCCAAAGCGGAAGCAGTGCTGCTAGCTTTGAGGAAATCTACAAAAAGGTAAAAAGTGATCATCAGAAATAATAAGTAAATTCAAATCTTTTTCCTAAATGGTTTGAAGTAACAGCCAGCAGTAATAATGCAAATCTGTATTCACAGGACAAATACCTGGAGGATGAGGATGCTGTCTTAGCTGTCATCTTCCGTGCTGTTAAAGAAAACAAGAAGGTGGAAGGATACCAACTCGCTGCTTACTTTGATAAACCAACTGCCA
Source organism: Callopanchax toddi (assembly GCA_006937965.1). Taxonomy (NCBI): domain Eukaryota; kingdom Metazoa; phylum Chordata; class Actinopteri; order Cyprinodontiformes; family Nothobranchiidae; genus Callopanchax; species Callopanchax toddi. The sequence goes on from SSNR01001164.1 coordinate 5,467, forward strand.
GGATTCAGGTCATAGTTGCTGCCCTAGCACCCGAGAACGAGTGGAGGATCTGTGTTGATGGAGTTCTGTTGAGCCAGCACAAAGTTACTGTAAGACACCTTTTCTGTATTGCATCATAATTCAAAAGTCTTCTTCTAAAAACTGATGAGTATTCAGATTTTTGCTGTATCTTAACAGGCTAAAATTGCATGGGGAGAAAAATGCAAACGATACAGCACCTTGGTTACAGGAGAGACTGGACTTCTTGGTTCAAGCCCTGCAGCTCGCCTCAGACTGTCTTGGGAGAGACTTCCATCTGCTCTTAGACACTATGGAAAGATGTAAACAAATCTGAATATTTACAAAGTTATTAGCCCATTTACATTGGGATTATGTTGAAAACAAGCTGACATTTTGAATTTTGTTCAACAGGGTATACGAGTACGTTCCTTCTAAAATCCTGGCTGACTTGATTCACACAAAGAGTAAAAACAGCACCAGGCAGCTTAACATTACTGTATCTGCAGAATCTGACAAGACAGTTGGCCTGATTACCAAAACACCAATGGTATGAAAAGTCATAGTGTTCTGCCAAAACAAAGTCACAATAATGTTTTTGTCATAACTGAGATTACTTTTGCTTACAGAATACTGTCTACAAGAGGACTCTGAACCTTACTTTCACCATGCCAATCGAAGAGCTCAAGCATTACATCCCCTTTGATGAAGTCATGGAAAAAGTTCACTTCATGGTCTCCAAGACTGTCGCATGTAACAGACAATGTTCCTTTTTCAAATTTTATGCACTAGCCTAGCAGATTTCAAAGCATTTCTTTGTCATTTTCTTCCAGCTGAATGTAGCTACCACAACGATAAACTGACCACATTCAACAACAAGAGTTACACAGCAGATATGCCCTCATCTTGCTACCAGGTTCTGGCACAAGACTGCACAGATGAGCTGAAATTCATGGTTCTCCTGAGGAAGGACTCAATGGAACAACGCCACATCAATATCAAAGTTGCTGACATGTAAGTTTACAATACAAACAAGAATGCCACTTTCGTTTTCATCCAAAAGACAACCAAGCTAAATGTTGTTTTCACTGCTCCACCTGTAGAGATATTGACCTGTATCGAAAGAACAACAACGTGACTGTGAAGGTCAATGAAATGGAAATACCCTTCAACAGCCTGCCTTACCGTCACCCAACAGGTTTCTATGAACAGTTTCTATCCTTTTTATAACCTTTTTTTTTTTTTTACAAAAGCCTATGCTTATTTTCATTTGGCCATTTACGTCTTCAATTACCTCTATGTGGCTATCACAGTCACATGATTTTGATTATGTTTTCTTAAATTATTAATAATTGCAAAACTTGGCTTACAGCTTCCATTGAGATCAGACTCAGTGGAGAGGGCCTTGTTGTGTATGCACCTAGCCATGGTCTCCATGAAGTCTACTTTGACAAGGACACATGGAAGGTAAAGATAATCAATTAATTCACAAGCCTAAAGGCAAGACCAAAGATTTCATTCATGTCAGATGTATTTTGATCAAATATGTCTCATCTGATTTTGCAATACAGATCAAAATTGTGGACTGGATGAAAGGCAAGACCTGTGGACTCTGTGGAAGGGCTGATGGGGAAATCAGACAGGAGTATCGCACACCCAACGGGCGTCTGGTCAAGAACGCAGTGAACTTCGCTAATTCATGGATTCTGCCCTCTGACAGCTGCAGGGATGCATCTGGTAAGAAAAATATTTGAATTTAGAAGTCCAAATGTCTTTCACATGGCTGCATAGGCATTGTATGTTTTATAAACTTATTTTTCATTACTTCTTCTACAGAGTGCCATCTGAAGCTTGAATCAGTGCAGCTGGATAAGCAGGTGACCATTCATGGTGACAACTCTAAATGCTTCTCTGTTGAGCCTGTGCCACGCTGTTGGCCTGGCTGCTACCCAGTCAAGACCACCTCTGTCAATGTTGGTTTCAACTGCCTGTCTAATGGTGAGTCTGAATTAATGTGTAAAAGCTTAAAGATAAAAAAAACAGTTTCTAATTAATTCTTTTCATTTTTTCAGATCCTGACAGCAACCCCTTCGACAGAAGCGTGGACATAAGGGAAAGCACACAGGCTCACCTTGCCTGCAGCTGCACTACCAAGTGTGCTTAAGAACATCCTCTCTTGTCAATCGCTAACATAATGTGTTTTATTTGTAACTATAAATAATCTGCATTTGAAAATCATCCAACTTGACTGGTCATTTTTGTCTTTGAATCTAACAATTCATCTTTCATGAAAGTTCACCAAGTAGAGCACATTTTTCCAGATAAATTTAAAAGGACAATTTCTTATAAATTTAGATGTAAAGCTGTGTTTACACAAAACTGAAATACAAGATTTACATTGACCAATATACAGTACTGTAATACTTGGCACTTGACAATGAGTGATAATAAATGTTCCTAGTCTCACCTTTAATAATCAATACTTTTTTTAAACATCTTTATATTATTGCAGATAATTACATCTTTCAAACTCAAAACTTAAACTCTGCTCCAATAATGGCAAAAAATCTACACTTCATGTTTAGTTGCCTATGCCATTCATTAGTGTGTTTATACAGTCTTTAAAGTTAAATAAATCACTTTTAGTTTAATAAATTTTCTGCTATAAACTTACTTTAATTTTGGTGAAATACACAGTGGTAACTACATGTGGGAGATCAAGTGTGAACTATATCTGTAGACTATAATGACAAAGGTATCCTTCAAGTGTTCTTGTTATAATCTTCCTAATAGCTTGAAAACAATCAGGAATGAAAGTTTTCTTGATACTGTTGTAATTTAAGCATAGCAGCATTCATGCAAAAAAAATTACTCTGAATAAGTCACTTTAATATTGTACACATTTTATCATACATGACAGCCAAATTTGCCTAAATTTAGGGGCTCAAATACAAAGGGAACGTATACACAGAAACCTGGCATACACAGCTTCACTTCCTGTTACAGGGCGATGCAAAGAAGCTCCGAAAACAGGAGCATTTCTGAGCGAGCTGGTAGACCATCATACTTTCAAGGCAGCTTGATTCAATGCATTATTAGTTCATTCTACTGTATAACACTGCACTGTTTAGAACAAACTAGCTGAAACTGTACGGGATGTCAGTTCATTTAATTGTCCTGAGATTGAACCCCCTGATGCTCATGAAATCGGGTCTCGGCTTTACAATCTGGAGATCCAGTGGTAATGAAAGTAGCAAGAAAAGAACTGAATGCAGTCAGGAGAGAGGAAAGCAACCTACTCCAGGACAGTTATTTAGGTACAGTTGACCCCCATCACATTTGGAGGGGAATACGATTCATCAGAGTATAAAAAGGATGCAGATTGCTTTCATAATCCATCAATGCCTGATGCTCTGAATAACTTCTATGCCGAATTTTAAAGGGTAAAAATAGTAAATGGCTTGTATTTATGTAGCGCTTTCTAGAGTATTCTACACGTCCCAAAGCACTGTACAACACAAACAGCCATTCACCCATTCACACACACATGCTCACACTGGTGGTGATAAACTACATTGTAGCCACAGCTGCCCTGGAGCACACTGACAGAGGCAGGGATGCCATGCACCAGTGCCCGCCAAGTCCCTCTGACCACCACCAGTAGACAAGATGGGTGAAGTGTCTTACCCAAGGACACAACGACAACATAACCCAGCTGGAGCTGGGATTGAGCTGGCGACCCTCCGGTTGGGGAGAATATGCTAACGCCACGCAGAAAGGGATTTGAACATGCAACCTTCTTGCTGCAAGGCAACAGTGCTAACACCTGTGCCACCATGAGTCCCTCCTATGAACTCTGAGGTTTGGTTGACTCCATGGATTTTCTATAGGATTCAGGTCAAGTCAAGCTGGGACATTTTAGCAGCTGTATTTTCTATCTCTAAGCTAAAACCAATTGAGTTTCCTTGGCTGCATGTTTTGGATCACTGTCATGTTGAAACATCCAGACTTACAGTATTTCATCTTCATCACCCTGGTAGATGGCAGCATATTTTTATCATGAATGTCTTGGTACATTTTTCCAATAATCCTTCCTTCAAATATGTGAAGTGTGCCAGTGTTGTATGCTGAAAAGAAGGCCAACTTTAATGTTGATATATGGGGTGATATGCAGTGTCATTTGACCTCCAAACATAGTGCATATTATCACGATATCCAAGTAGTTCAATTGCGGTCGTATCTGACCAGTTATGGAAGCCCATTTCCGCCATTTTGAAAAATATTTTTGATACTTATCTCATAATTATGAGATACTAAGTCATAATAATGAGACAATATCTCATAATTATGAGATATTAAGTCATAATAATGAGATACTAAGTCATAATAATGAGATGCCAAGTCATAATTATGAGATACTAAGTCATAATTATGAGATACTAAGTCATAATTATGAGATACCAAGTCATAATTATGAGATACTAAGTCATAATAATGAGATACTAAGTCATAATTATGAGATACTAAGTAATAATAATGAGATACTATCTCATAATAATGAGATACTAAGTCATAATTATGAGAAACTAAGTCATAATAATGAGATACTATCTCATAATTATGAGATGCTAAGTCATAATTATGAGATACTAAGTCATAATAATGAGATACTATCTCATAATTATGAGATGCTAAGTCATAATTATGAGATAGTATCTCATAATTATGAGATGCTAAGTCATACTTCTGAGATACTAAGTCATAATAATGAGATACTATATCATAATTATGAGATGCTAAGTCATAATTATGACTTATAGTCATAATTATGACTTAGTATCTCATAATTATGACTTAGCATCTCATAATTATGACTTAGCATCTAATAATTATGAGATAGTATCTCATTATTATTACTTAGTATCTCATAATTATGACTTAGCATCTCATAATTATGAGATAGTATCTCATTATTATGACTTAGTTTCTCATAATTATGACTTAGTATCTCATTATTATGACTTAGTATCTCATAATTATGACTTAGTGTCTCATTATTATGACTTAGCATCTCATAATTATGAGATAGTATATCATTATTATGACTTACTATCTCATAATTATGACTTAGTATCTCATTATTATGACTTAGTATCTCATTATTATGGCTTAGCATCTCATAATTATGACTTACTATCTCATAATTATGAGATAGTATCTCATTATTATGACTTAGTATCTCATAATTATGACTTAGTATCGCATTATTAGGACTTAGTATCTCATAATTATGACTTAGTATCTCATAATTATGACTTAGTATCTCATAATTATGAGATAGTATCTCATTATTATGACTTAGTATCTCATTATTATGACTTAGTATCTCATAATTATGACTTAGCATCTCATTATTATGAGATAGTATCTCATTATTATGACTTAGTATCTCATTATTATGACTTTGTATCTTATAATTATGACTTAGTATCTCATAATTATGAGATTGTATCTCATAATTATGACTTAGTATCTCATTATTATGACTTAGTATCTCATAATTATGACTTAGTATCTCATAATTATGACTTAGTATCTCATAATTATGACTTAGTATCTCATAATTATGAGATAGTATCTCATTATTATGACTTAGTATCTCATTATTATGACTTAGTATCTCATTATTATGACTTAGCATCTCATTATTATGACTTAGTGTCTCATTATTATGACTTAGTATCTCATAATTATGACTTAGTATCTCATAATTATGACTTAGCATCTCATAATTATGAGATAGTATATCATTATTATGACTTACTATCTCATAATTATGACTTAGTATCTCATTATTATGACTTAGTATCTCATTGTTATGGCTTAGCATCTCATAATTATGACTTACTATCTCATAATTATGAGATAGTATCTCATTATTATGACTTAGTATCTCATAATTATGACTTAGTATCGCATTATTAGGACTTAGTATCTCATAATTATGACTTAGTATCTCATAATTATGACTTAGTATCTCATAATTATGAGATAGTATCTCATTATTATGACTTAGTATCTCATTATTATGACTTAGTATCTCATTATTATGACTTAGCATCTCATTATTATGACTTAGTGTCTCATTATTATGACTTAGTATCTCATAATTATGACTTAGTATCTCATAATTATGACTTAGCATCTCATAATTATGAGATAGTATATCATTATTATGACTTACTATCTCATAATTATGACTTAGTATCTCATTATTATGACTTAGTATCTCATTGTTATGGCTTAGCATCTCATAATTATGACTTACTATCTCATAATTATGAGATAGTATCTCATTATTATGACTTAGTATCTCATAATTATGACTTAGTATCGCATTATTAGGACTTAGTATCTCATAATTATGACTTAGTATCTCATAATTATGAGATAGTATCTCATTATTATGACTTAGTATCTCATTATTATGACTTAGTATCTCATTATTATGACTTATTATCTCATTATTATGACTTAGTATCTCATTATTTTTGACTTAGTATCTCATAATTATGACTTAGTACCTCATAATTATGACTTAGCATCTCATTATTATGACTTAGTATCTCATTATTATGACTTAGTATCTCATTATTATGGCTTAGCATCTCATAATTATGACTTAGTATCTCATAATTATAAGATAGTATCTCATTATTATGACTTAGTATCTCATAATTATGACTTAGCATCTCATTATTATGAGATAGTATCTCATTATTATGACTTAGTATCTCATTATTATGACTTAGTATCTCATTATTATGACTTTGTATCTTATAATTATGACTTAGTATCTCATAATTATGAGATTGTATCTCATAATTATGACTTAGTATCTCATTATTATGACTTAGTATCTCATAATTATGACTTAGTATCTCATAATTATGACTTAGTATCTCATAATTATGACTTAGTATCTCATAATTATGAGATAGTATCTCATTATTATGACTTAGTATCTCATTATTATGACTTAGTATCTCATTATTATGACTTATTATCTCATTATTATGACTTAGTATCTCATAATTATGACTTAGTGTCTCATTATTATGACTTAGCATCTCATAATTATGAGATAGTATATCATTATTATGACTTACTATCTCATAATTATGACTTAGTATCTCATTATTATGACTTAGTATCTCATTATTATGGCTTAGCATCTCATAATTATGACTTACTATCTCATAATTATGAGATAGTATCTCATTATTATGACTTAGTATCTCATAATTATGACTTAGTATCGCATTATTAGGACTTAGTATCTCATAATTATGACTTAGTATCTCATAATTATGACTTAGTATCTCATAATTATGAGATAGTATCTCATTATTATGACTTAGTATCTCATTATTATGACTTAGTATCTCATTATTATGACTTATTATCTCATTATTATGACTTAGTATCTCATTATTTTGACTTAGTATCTCATAATTATGACTTAGTACCTCATAATTATGACTTAGCATCTCATTATTATGACTTAGTATCTCATTATTATGACTTAGTATCTCATTATTATGGCTTAGCATCTCATAATTATGACTTAGTATCTCATAATTATAAGATAGTATCTCATTATTATGACTTAGTATCTCATAATTATGACTTAGCATCTCATTATTATGAGATAGTATCTCATTATTATGACTTAGTATCTCATTATTATGACTTAGTATCTCATTATTATGACTTTGTATCTTATAATTATGACTTAGTATCTCATAATTATGAGATTGTATCTCATAATTATGACTTAGTATCTCATTATTATGACTTAGTATCTCATAATTATGACTTAGTATCTCATAATTATGACTTAGTATCTCATAATTATGACTTAGTATCTCATAATTATGAGATAGTATCTCATTATTATGACTTAGTATCTCATTATTATGACTTAGTATCTCATTATTATGACTTAGCATCTCATTATTATGACTTAGTATCTCATAATTATGACTTAGCATCTCATTATTATGACTTATTATCTCATAATTATGAGATAAGTATCAAAAATATTTTTTTCAAAATGGCGGAAATGGGCTTCCATAGACCAGTAGTGATGTGCAAGTTAGGGGTTTTTTGACCCGTGGGTCCTGCACATTTGAAAGCTTCTGACCTGCACCAAAACACCCAGTATCACTGCGTCTATTTTTACACCCTGCCCCACCCCGACTCATTAAAAGCACGTTATAAAATTGATTGAATGTGCTTTTACTTATTCTGACTCCAAAATGTGCTTATATAAGGATCAAAGTTTGCATAAAGTTACCACATTTTTCTGTTACGTTTTCTTTTATAAATCCCAAACTTTGTTGAGAAAATGACTTGCGCACCTTTCAGACCTGTTTCTTGCATGACCAAGCTTTATAAATGAGGTCACGGGTGTCTATCTACAATGGTCACGGAGCAAGAAGCGGACATCTCTCAGCCTGTTATTGCAGCTGCAGCGGCTCGCTGTCATTTTCACTCTATGTAACAGCGTGGTCCTACCATGCGTGCACACACACACACACACAGTTTAAAAAAATGTCAATGATGGGATTTTGCTGGAGGGTCTATGTTTCTCCGCTGACCTGGGAACGCCTTAGGATCCCCTGGAGGAGCTGACCGAAGCGGCTGGGGAGAGGGAAGCCTGGGTTTCTTTGCAGGCTGTTGCCCCCGCGATCCGACCTCAGATAAGTGGAGGAAAATGGATGGATGGATGGATGGATGGATGGATGGATGGATGGAAATTTTCTCAGTTAATGTGACCCCTCATTTGATGAACCGTCCCCAAACCGCCCAGCACTGAAGAAAAAATGTATTGACCCAACCCGACCCGACCCGCGGGTAACCCGCGGCACCCTCGGGATAAAAGACAACCCGCGCATCAATACTGACCAGACTATATTCTCCCAGTATTTCACAGGCTTTTCTAGAGTGCCTTACAAAAGTATTCATACCCCTTGACTTTTCCCACATTTTTCACATTACAACAATTTTATTGAAATTTTATGTGATAGACCAACACAGAGTAGTGCATAATTGGGAAGTCGAAAGAAAATGATACTTGTTGTTCAAGATAATTTTCAAAGAAAAGTCAGAAAAGTGTGGCATGCATATGTATTCAGCCCCCTTGAGTCAATACTTGAAGCACCTTTTGCTGCAGTTACAACTGCAAGTCTTTTGGGTTATGTCTCTACCAGCTTTACCCATCTAGAAACTGCAATGTCCATTCTTCTCTGCAAAACAGCTCCAGTTCAGGTAGATTGGACAGAAAGCGTCTCTAAACAGCAGTTTTCAAGTCCTGCTACAGATTACTTGACTGGGCCATTCTAACACATGAATGTGCTTTGATCTAAACCATTTCATTGTAGCTCTTGTCATTAATGGTTCAGGAATGTTGGACTCAAATACAGGAGACAGAAGATGTAGGTATAAAACTCAATCCTTTAAATCCAGTCTGAAATCAAAAACACAGTAATCCAAAACCATGCGTACAAATCCAGATCACAAGGCAAGAGATAATCCAATACAATGTAAGCAAGGTCAAAAACTAAGATCCAATAGATAACTAGGCCAGAATGAGAAGCACAATTGACAAAACAAACTAGCAAGTGAAAGAGACGCAAGTCAAGGTTAAGTACACACACACACACACAAACACACACACACACACACACACACATGCACATGCACACACACAGGAAAGTAATCACACACTGTCAGAAACAATTAGAGATTGTGACTATAAAAAACAAAAGAGAAAGTTAAGGATTTTACAACTAACTCAGGCCATGGGGTTGTATCCTAATGGGTACAAAAATGTACCCTTTAGGGGACATATTTGTACTCCTTATGGTACCTTTTGAGGGTACCATTTTGTACCTTAACTGGAGGTACAAATTTTTACCCTTGTAGTTTGTAACTTTTAGTCAAACCTGTACCTTAGGGTACATATTTGTACCCCTTAGGATACAACCCCCCAGTTAAAGGTACAAAATTGTACTTTTGAGGGTACCACCCCAGTGACAACAAAAGGTACAATTCTGTATTTTCATTTCTGACAGTGGATTAGTCTCTCCATTTTCTTCATCAGGTAGAAGGTCAAGGTGACTGGTCTGTAGTGGTCCAGCTGGCGTATGTGGTCTTTGGAACCAAAATCACACGGGATGGTAAATGGCCCTGTATTTACATTATATAGTACTTTCTAGAGTTCTATACTCCACAAAGCAACACAAACAGTCAACCACCCATTCACACACACTCTCATACTAATGGTGATGAGCTCCATTTTAGCCTCTGATGAAAAACTAAACATTTTTAAGGAACCAAAGATATCCTGTTGCCTCTATTTGAACCCATTAGGATATCTAAATGCTGCTATTTGCACTTGCAAATAACAAGAAAACCCTATGTAAAAAACAATGCAATGAATGTTTGAGATTGAGGATGTTTTAAGCTGACAGCAATCCACATTAGTTATGGCCCCATTTCGACTAGGTGTTAATTTGTCAGTCAGAATTAAACTCTAAATCTCCTAATTGAGGTAGTTCAAATAGCTGTCAACAACATAAAAAATATTAGTTGTTCACAAACTTTTCACACCAATCAGTTCAAAAGATTAACTATTTGAACTATCCATTTAATCTGTCCTCTGCAGTTTGTTACAACACGATCAGGTAGGTGATGTCCAAACTCAGTCCTCGAGGGCCGGTATCCAGCATAGTGTTTTCCTTGCTGCAACACACCTGACTCAATGGTTGAATCATCTGTTCTGCATGTCATCAAGCTCTGCAGAAAGCCTTTAATTACCCACTGACTGAAATCAGGTGTGTTGAAGGCAGAGAAACCTCTAAAACATGCTGAGTCTGCCCTCAGGATCAGGATTGGACACCATTAACTGGCCTGAGAAAAACAAAATTTTTCCACATCTGACAAGCTTTTGAATGACAATAAATTAATCTGAATCTGAATCAAGTGAAAAGCATCCCATTCATTTTTTTCTATCATGAATTTCAAGTAGCATTTACACAGTAATAGATATTAACAGCCACTGTTGAATTTTTTATTTTTTTTTAGAACATAACTATTTACAACTAAAGCATGAGTACATAGATCATGAAACTGGGTAAACATTTTGGAACATGATGCCCAGAGTTTGACCTGCCCTAAAGAACAAGATCAGGTGACCCTAACTTTTCAACCTTTGATGATTGTTGACTAAACCAAACCCCAAGCCTGTTTCAGTCTAAAATATTGATGAGTTATCAAATCAAGTGCAATAATCAAACATGGAAGAGTCCACAATATGCATGTTTTGCGTCATACCTAACGTTTTTTCAGCACAGAGCTTTCCTTTAAAAGGCAGCCTGTCACTGCAGACTGTCACAACCCCATCAGCCATGAAAGCGGTTGTGCTTGCCCTGGCCCTGGCCTTCGTGGGTAAGTCGGAGTCTGTAACCGTGAGAGAGCATTACTTGCAGTTACTTTAAAATTGATATTATTGTGATATTTTATAAATCTCAATTGATACCTGAGAATATTTAAATCAACTTTAAATGCTATGTATGTACATGACATACCACAGTACATGAGGATTTTATAACGTATGTTCCTCTTTATTTGTAGAAAATGTATTACATTCGGTCATACATTAATGCATTAATAAATTATTTTCTTTCATATTTTACCATCTAATGTTTATTCAAAATACTGTGCCTTATTAGATACTAAATTGCTTATGATTAATTAGAAATTCTCCATTATTAGGCACAAAAGGCAGACAATCTTGTATTGTTTAATGCTTTGGTCTGTATTTCTAACACACATAAAATCAATTGTAGAATTTGAATTATGACTTGGCAGCAAATTGCTGTGGTATATTAAAATTGAATGTTGTTAGGTAATTGAAGCAGTAAAAACTTTTGCCTCAAAGCATCAAACATTAGAAAACATAAAAAACTATTAACTTGAACTTTTGTAGATTTTCATGAGTAATATCCATTCCGTGTTCATGTTTTTAAATCTTTTTAAATTTTTTATACTTTTTTTACATTTATAGTCATCTAAAAAGCATTTCGGTTGAATGGTCAATTAATAATTTACTTTTATTTCTTTTTTAGCCGCTCAGACTCCTCATTTTGGTAAGTTCAATATTTGATTGTAATCTTTAAAGGCATTTACAATGTTGGAGCTTGATTTGCAGCTAATACTAGGCGAAAATGAATTATTTGAGAGACTGTTGGATAGGTCATCAATTTTGGTTCAAATATTTGTACAAGTTTCTCATAAATCATATCTTCTAACGGGACAAAAATTGCACTTGCAGCCCCTGACTTTGCTGCCGATAAAACATACGTGTATAAGTATGAAGCTTTCATCCTGGGCGGACTTCCTGAAGAAGATCTGGCGAGAGCTGGATTCAAGATCAGCACCAGAGTTTTAATCAGCCATGAAGACCAGAATACTTATATGCTGAAGGTAACAATTAAGGACCATAAGCAGAAGAAATGCATTGTTCTTTTGTTTTAAAAACTACATTTTTGTATTTGTAAATGTAAAAATTGCAGCTTGTGGAACCTGAGCTCTACGAGTACAGCGGCTATTGGCCAAAGGACCCAGCAGAACCAGCTACCAAGCTGAAGGCAGCCCTGGCACCTCAGTTTGCAATTCCCATCAAGTTTGAATATATCAACGGCGCTGTAGGGAAACTCTTTGCCCCTGAGGGAATCTCACCTTTGGTGCTGAACATGTACAGAGGCCTGCTGAATATTCTGGAGCTGAACATCAAGAAGACCCACAAGGTCTATGATCTGCAGGAGGTTAGTCAAACCTTGGTGGTCTATTTGTTACATATAGTACACAAAAAGTAGTCAAATATTCTAGCTAAACACCTGCTCTGCTCACAGGCCAGCACTCAGGGCGTGTGCAAGACTCTCTATTCCATCAATGAAGATGAACGGCTTGAAAACATCCTTCTGACCAAGACCAGGGACATGAGCCACTGCCAGGAAAGGATCATGAAGGACATTGGGTTGGCATACACTGAGAAATGTGAAACATGCCAGAGGGTACGTTCTAACCAATTATGCCAAGAATTGTCTGTAAAAACAAAACATTGCATGAACAAATGATTGTGTTTACAGGAATCCAAAAACCTGAAAGGTACCACAACATACAATTATGTCCTGAAACCAGTTCCCAGTGGCCTGATGATCCTGAAGGCAGAGGCCAATGAGTTGATCCAGTTTTCACCTTTCTCTGACAAGAACGGAGACGCTGAGATGAAGACCAAGTAAGACAAGATCCTCATAATGTAATGGTGATATCTACGTCAAATGTAACATAACCTTAAACATTTTACTCCAAAGGCAGTCCTTGGTGTTCATTGATGTCCAAAAAGACCCTATTCCAACCAATAAGGCTGAGTATCATCCTCGCGGATCTCTCAAGTATGAGTTTGACACAGATGTTCTGCATACACCCTTTCAGCTTATCAAGCTTAACAATCCTCAGGCCCAGGTATGAAATCAGACTGCTCACAAACATTACAATGAAAAAATGTGAACCTTGGCATTAAACAGTGGATCTTTGTCAATGCTGTGTTCTTAGATTATGGAGAGTCTGAATCACCTGGTTTCCCATAATTCTGAGGTTGTTAATGAGCATGCTCCCCAGAAGTATTTTGAACTGATCCAACTCCTGCGTAAAGTTCGCTATGAAGACCTGGAAATGTGCTGGAGCCAGATCAAAAAGATGCCTGCCCAAAGGTGGATTTCAGTGACTGAACATTTGAATAAACATAAACAAATATACTAAAAAGTAAGCTTTTAAAATAAGGAAGCAATAAAACTTGTTGCTTTCTGGTTCATTCAGACGCTGGATCTGGGATGCCATCCCTGTCATTGGAACTAATTCAGCCCTGAGATTCATCAAGGAGAAATTCCTGGCTGAAGAGATAAGTGTCACTGAGGCAGTTCAGGCTTTCATCACAGCTGTTCACATGGTCACAGCAGACACTGAGACTATCAAGATTTTTGAGGTTGGTAAACTACAAATTAAGAGACATTGTTAATGAGAATGAAAAAATACCTGCAACCTTTCTCATATCTGCACTTTTCTAGACCCTGATATCAAACCACAAAGTGGTAGAAAACCCAATTCTGCGTGAGATCATCTTCCTTGGCTATGGTACCATGGTTTCTAAACACTGCTTTGAAGAATCTGTTTGTCCTGCTGAACTCATCAAGGTAAGAAAACTTTTTAAATTCCATATTCATTAGAATATTAAGGTAAAGTTTGAAATAGGATATACGGATACCATCATATTCCATATTCCCCCCCACAGCCCATTCAGGAACGTCTGGCTGAAGCTGTTGCTAAGTCCGAGATCGAGAACATCACCCTTTACATTAAGGTTATGGGAAATGCTGGACATCCTGCTAGTCTCAAGTCAATCACAAAGCTCATGCCCATCCATGGCACTGCTGCTGCATCTCTGCCAATGAGAGTCCACACTGAAGCCATCATGGCTTTAAGGAACATTGCAAAGAAGGAGCACAGACCGGTGAGAACTGAACGTAATATCTAGGATTTCAATAGGTTCTGATCTATCCTCTGAACAGTATGGAAAGTTTGGCTTTCTCTTTTGAATTAGGTCCAGGAACTGGCCCTTCAGCTCTACATGGACAAGGCTCTCCACTCAGAGCTTCGTATGCTTTCATGCATTGTTCTGTTCGAGACAAATCCTTCTATGGGATTGGTGACAACCATTGCCAACTCTGTGAAAAATGAGGAGAACTTGCAGATTGCCAGCTTCACTTATTCTCACATGAAGTCCCTGAGCAGGGCCCCAGCCACCATTCATCCTTCTGTGTAAGTGAATGCTCTGGGTCTAATTGTCAGCAGATGAGTGTGCAGACATTTACTCACATATAGTGACCTTTTTATGCTTCCATTACAGCTCTGCAGCTTGCAGTGTTGCCATGAAAATCTTGGGTCAAAAACTGGACAGACTGAGCTTCCGTTTCAGCAGAGCCGTCCATGTTGACATCTACAACAGTAGGGACATATTGAGATTTGAGTCTGCTGATTTTTCATATAGTAGGAACTAGCTAACTCTTTCTAATCATCAACAGACTCCTTGATGCTTGGTGCTGCTTCTACTGCTTTCTACATCAATGATGCTGCCACCATTCTCCCAAGAACTGTTGTCACCAAGATCAGTGCCTTCCTTGCTGGAGCTGCTGCCGATGTGCTGGAGGTACAAGAAGATACACATCTAACTGGATGCCTGATGATTATGTTTTCAAGCGTGAACATCCATGCCTCTTCTTGTGTTAGATTGGAGTGAAAACTGAGGGACTTCAGGAGGTTCTTCTTAAAAACCCTGCACTTTCGGATGATGCTGACAGAATCACCAAAATGAAGCGTGTCATCAAGGCTGTAAGCAGAACTCAAAGTCATGAATAAAAAGATAAATTATTACACAGTTCTATGTGTTGAAACAGATCAATGTTTCTGTTCACAGCTGTCTCACTGGAGGTCCCTGCCCACCAGCAAACCTCTGGCTTCAGTCTACGTCAAGTTGTTTGACCAAGAGATTGCCTTTGCCAATGTTGACCGAGTCATGATTGACCAGGTTGTTGAGGTATGGTGTAGACATCAACCTGTCAAGCTCAAAACAAGGCTTTTGAAGCACAACACTGATATTGTACTCTCTCCCCTACAGTACGCCAAGGAATTCCACATTCAGGAATATGGAAAGGATATTCTCAAGTCTCTGCTCAGGTCCGATATCAACTTCCACTATACTAAACCTGTGCTGGTTTCTGAGGTGCGTCGCATCCTTCCCACTGCTGCTGGTCTGCCAATGGAGCTCAGTCTGTTCACTGCTGCTGTGGCTGCAGCCGCTATTAAGAGTGAGTAAAAATAGGAAAATAACCATAATTTGGCATAAATCCCTTTACATGTTTTAATTCAACTAGCTTAGATTTGAAAATACTAGAACATATTGTGAATATTTCCCACTATGTCCAATTAATTTTGTAGCCATTATTAGGCAAAAAGGAAACCCATGAACAAAAAATTTAAAAAAATATCTGTTTTCCTAGTCAAGCCCACCACATCACCACATCTGCCAGAGAACTTCCAGCTCAGTCAACTTCTGGAGACAGACATTGAGCTGGAGACTGAGATCAAACCAAGGTAAAGCTAATGTCCAGCGCTCACTATTTGACACAACATGAGCAAAAACAATTCCATGGCAAAAAAAGTTAACACTGTCTTTCTCTCTAGTGTTGCTATGAACACATATGCTGTGATGGGGGTCAACACTGCCATTCTCCAGGCTGCTATAGTCTCAGAGGCCAAAGTCTACTCTGTTGTGCCAACCAAGATTACTGCAAGACTCAACATCAAGGAGGGTGACTGTAAGATCGAAGCTCTTCCAGTTTCTGTTCCTGAAAACATCACATCTTTGAAGTAAGCCTCACACTTTTACCTCAGACTCTACCTTTGAAATAACTAATCATCATGACTTCTCTCTCTACTTTCTACATCTGACTGATGACATACCCCTTTCTTTTCAACAGAGTTGAGACTTTTGCTATGGTGAGAAATATTGAGGAGCCACATGAAGTGAGAATCACTCCAATCCTCCCAACCAAGGCCTTGAAATCCATCTCAAGCAAGATTGTTTCATCTAGGATTGCCTCCTCAGCTGCTATTAGTATGGTAAATGTCAACACAGTTGCAAAACATGCACTTGTACCTACAATGGCAAATGTGATTCAAACATGTTGTTTCTTATAGTCAAAGTCCTCAGAGATCCTGCCACTGGAAAATGAAGCCAATCATATTGTCAACTACAAAGTTCGTTCACTGGCAAAGAGATACTGTGCAAAATACCACGGTGTTGGACTGAGGGCTTGCTTCAAGGTCGAAACTGAAAATGCTGCTTCCATCAGAGACATTGTCCTGTACAAACTGGTTGGAAGCCACAATATCTCTTTCTCTGTTAAACCAAGTAAGAACTGACACCACAGCACATTGATATTTCTAGAAGTATTGTATACATGTATGTCATGTATTAATGATCTTAATTGCACACTGTTTCAGTTGAAGGTGAAGAAGTTGAGAGACTGGAGATGGAGATCAGAGTCGGAGCAAAGGCTGCTGAGAAGCTCATTAAACGTATCAATCTGGATGAAGATGAAGATCTTGAAGATGCAGGACCAGTCCTGGTGAAGCTCAGCAAGATTCTGTCTTCCAGACGTAACAGCTCCTCCTCCTCCTCCTCCTCCTCCTCCTCTAGCTCCAGAAGCTCTTCTTCAAGCCGTTCCTCCAGAACATCCTCTGTTTCGTCCAGCTCCTCATCTCGTTCCACCAGAAGGACCATCAATGCAGCTGTTGTACCCACCAACAGCAGCAGTAGCAGCAGCAGCAGCCGCCGCAGCAGCAGCAGCAGCAGTAGCAGCAGCAGCAGCAGTAGCAGCAGCAGCAGCAGCAGTAGCAGTAGTAGCAGCAGCAGCAGCAGCAGACTTAGCTCCTCAAGATCTGACAGCAGTTCAGCCAGGACCAGCTCTGCATCAAGCCTTGCATCTCTGTTCAGTGCTAGCTCAAGTTCTTCAAGCTCCAGTGCTCTTGACTCCAAGGTAAATAACTGTATTTTGTGATTGTGAAAGTATTTTTGCACATCAGTGTATTCTCTTTGAGATCTGACAAGATTATTTTTCTCAAACAGCAAGAGATTGAAACTTTCCAGAAGACCCACAAGAAGCGGGTATGATCCATGATGTCTCAACATTTTTTGAAAAGAAATAATATTGTCAACTTTAGCTGTTACCTGCTACTTCATAATCTCAAACATTTATTGTTTCAGACTCTCACCTCCAGAGAAGCTTCCCAAAGCGGAAGCAGTGCTGCTAGCTTTGAGGAAATCTACAAAAAGGTAAAAAATGATCATCAGAAATAATAAGTAAATTCAAATCTTTTTCCTAAATGGTTTGAAGTAACAGCCAGCAGTAATAATGCAAATCTGTATTCACAGGACAAATACCTGGAGGATGAGGATGCTGTCTTAGCTGTCATCTTCCGTGCTGTTAAAGAAAACAAGAAGGTGGAAGGATACCAACTCGCTGCTTACTTTGATAAACCAACTGCCAGGATTCAGGTCATAGTTGCTGCCCTAGCACCCGAGAACGAGTGGAGGATCTGTGTTGATGGAGTTCTGTTGAGCCAGCACAAAGTTACTGTAAGACATCACTTCTGTATTGCATCATAATTCAAAAGTCTTCTTCTAAAAACTGATGAGTATTCAGATTTTTGCTGTATCTTAACAGGCTAAAATTGCATGGGGAGAAAAATGCAAACGATACAGCACCTTGGTTACAGGAGAGACTGGACTTCTTGGTTCAAGCCCTGCAGCTCGCCTCAGACTGTCTTGGGAGAGACTTCCATCTGCTCTTAGACACTATGGAAAGATGTAAACAAATCTGAATATTTACAAAGTTATTAGCCCATTTACATTGGGATTATGTTGAAAACAAGCTGACATTTTGAATTTTGTTCAACAGGGTATACGAGTACGTTCCTTCTAAAATCCTGGCTGACTTGATTCACACAAAGAGTAAAAACAGCACCAGGCAGCTTAACATTACTGTATCTGCAGAATCTGACAAGACAGTTGGCCTGATTACCAAAACACCAATGGTATGAAAAGTCATAGTGTTCTGCCAAAACAAAGTCACAATAATGTTTTTGTCATAACTGAGATTACTTTTGCTTACAGAATACCGTCTACAAGAGGACTTTGAACCTTACTTTCACCATGCCAATCGAAGAGCTCAAGCATTACATCCCCTTTGATGAAGTCATGGAAAAAGTTCACTTCATGGTCTCCAAGACTGTCGCATGTAACAGACAATGTTCCTTTTTCAAATTTTATGCACTAGCCTAGCAGATTTCAAAGCATTTCTTTGTCATCTTCTTCCAGCTGAATGTAGCTACCACAACGATAAACTGACCACATTCAACAACAAGAGTTACACAGCAGATATGCCCTCATCTTGCTACCAGGTTCTGGCACAAGACTGCACAGATGAGCTGAAATTCATGGTTCTCCTGAGGAAGGACTCAATGGAACAACGCCACATCAATATCAAAGTTGCTGACATGTAAGTTTACAATACAAACAAGAATACCACTTTCGTTTTCATCCAAAAGACAACCAAGCTAAATGTTGTTTTCACTGCTCCACCTGTAGAGATATTGACCTGTATCGAAAGAACAACAACGTGACTGTGAAGGTCAATGAAATGGAAATACCCTTCAACAGCCTGCCTTACCGTCACCCAACAGGTTTCTATGAACAGTTTCTATCCTTTTTATAACCTTTTTTTTTTTTTTACAAAAGCCTATGCTTATTTTTATTTGGCCATTTACGTCTTCAATTACCTCTATGTGGCTATCACAGTCACATGATTTTGATTATGTTTTCTTAAATTATTAATAATTGCAAAACTTGGCTTACAGCTTCCATTGAGATCAGACTCAGTGGAGAGGGCCTTGTTGTGTATGCACCTAGCCATGGTCTCCATGAAGTCTACTTTGACAAGGACACATGGAAGGTAAAGATAATCAATTAATTCACAAGCCTAAAGGCAAGACCAAAGATTTCATTCATGTCAGATGTATTTTGATCAAATATGTCTCATCTGATTTTGCAATACAGATCAAAATTGTGGACTGGATGAAAGGCAAGACCTGTGGACTCTGTGGAAGGGCTGATGGGGAAATCAGACAGGAGTATCGCACACCCAACGGGCGTCTGGTCAAGAACGCAGTGAACTTCGCTAATTCATGGATTCTGCCCTCTGACAGCTGCAGGGATGCATCTGGTAAGAAAAATATTTGAATTTAGAAGTCCAAATGTCTTTCACATGGCT
>SSNR01001165.1:0-10000 GCA_006937965.1 Callopanchax toddi
TTTGTCGTGTGTATTTGTGTGTGTGTGTGGTTGTCGTGTTTAGTTGTGTGTGTGTGTGGTTGACGTGTTTAGTTGTGTGTGTGTGTGGTTGACGTGTTTAGTTGTGTGTGTGGTTGACGTGTTTAGTTGTGTGTGTGGTTGACGTGTTTAGTTGTGTGTGTGGTTGACGTGTTTAGTTGTGTGTGTGTGTAGTTGACGTGTTTAGTTGTGTGTGTGTAGTTGACGTGTTTAGTTGTGTGTGTGGGTGACGTGTTTAGTTGTGTGTGTGGGTGACGTGTTTAGTTGTGTGTATGGTTGACGTGTTTAGTTGTGTGTGTGTGTGTGGTTGACGTGTTTAGTTGTGTGTGTGTGTGTGGTTGACGTGTTTAGTTGTGTGTGTGTGTGTAGTTGACGTGTTTAGTTGTGTGTGTGTAGTTGACGTGTTTAGTTGTGTGTGTGTGGGTGACGTGTTTAGTTGTGTGTGTAGTTGACGTGTTTAGTTGTGTGTAGTTGATGTTTAGTTGTGTGTAGTTGATGTGTTTAGTTGTGTGTAGTTGACGTGTTTAGTTGTGTGTAGTTGTCGTGTTTAGTTGTGTGTGTGGGTGACGTGTTTAGTTGTGTGTAGTTGACGTATTTGTTGTGTGTGTGGTTGGCGTGTTTAGTTGTGTGTGTGGTTGGCGTGTTTAGTTGTGTGTGTGGTTGGCGTGTTTAGTTGTGTGTGTGGTTGGCGTGTTTAGTTGTGTGTGTGGTTGACGTGTTTAGTTGTGTGTGTGTAGGTGACGTGTTTAGTTGTGTGTAGATGACGTGTTTAGTTGTGTGTGTGGGTGACGTGTTTAGTTGTGTGTAGTTGACGTATTTAGTTGTGTGTGTGGGTGACGTGTTTAGTTGTGTGTGTGGGTGACGTGTTTAGTTGTGTGTGTAGTTGACGTGTTTAGTTGTGTGTGTGGGTGACGTGTTTAGTTGTGTGTGTGGTTGACGTGTTTTGTTGTGTGTGTGTAGTTGACGTGTTTAGTTGTGTGTGGTTGACGTGTTTAGTTGTGTGTAGTTGACGTGTTTAGTTGTGTGTGTAGTTGATGTGTTTAGTTGTTTGTAGTTGATGTGTTTAGTTGTGTGTAGTTGATGTTTAGTTGTGTGTAGTTGATGTGTTTAGTTGTGTGTATTTGGTGTGTTGTGTGTAGTTGTTGTGTGTGTGTAGTTGACGTGTTTAGTTGTGTGTGTGTAGTTGACGTGTTTAGTTGTGTGTGGTTAACGTGTTTAGTTGTGTGTGGTTGGCGTGTTTAGTTGTGTGTGTAGTTGACGTGTTTAGTTGTGTGTGTAGTTGATGTGTTTAGTTGTGTGTAGTTGATGTGTTTAGTGTGTGTAGTTGGCGTGTTTAGTTGTGTGTGTGTAGTTGACGTGTTTAGTTGTGTGTGGTTAACGTGTTTAGTTGTGTGTGTGTAGTTGACGTGTTTAGTTGTGTGTGTGTAGTTGACGTGTTTAGTTGTGTGTGGTTGACGTGTTTAGTTGTGTGTGTGTGGGTGACGTGTTTAGTTGTGTGTGTAGTTGACGTGTTTAGTTGTGTGTGTGTGGTTGACGTGTTTAGTTGTGTGTGGTTGGCGTGTTTAGTTGTGTGTGTGTAGTTGACGTGTTTAGTTGTGTGTGTGTAGTTGACGTGTTTAGTTGTGTGTGGTTAACGTGTTTAGTTGTGTGTGTGTAGTTGACGTGTTTAGTTGTGTGTGGTTAACGTGTTTAGTTGTGTGTGGTTGGCGTGTTTAGTTGTGTGTGTGTAGTTGACGTGTTTAGTTGTGTGTGTGTAGTTGACGTGTTTAGTTGTGTGTGGTTGACGTGTTTAGTTGTGTGTGTGGGTGACATGTTTAGTTGTGTGTGTGGGTGAGGTGTTTAGTTGTGTGTGTAGTTGACGTGTTTAGTTGTGTGTGTGGGTAGTTGACGTGTTTAGTTGTTGTGTGTAGTTGACGTGTTTAGTTGTGTGTGTGTAGTTGACGTGTTTAGTTGTGTGTAGTTGACGTGTTTAGTTGTGTGTAGTTGATGTTTAGTTGTGTGTAGTTGATGTGTTTAGTTGTGTGTAGTTGATGTGTTGTGTGTAGTTGTTGTGTTGTGTGTAGTGGACGTGTTTAGTTGTGTGTGTAGTTGGCGTGTTTAGTTATGTGTGTAGTTGACGTGTTTAGTTGTGTGTGTGTAGTTGACGTGTTTAGTTGTGTGTGTGTAGTTGACGTGTTTAGTTGTGTGTGTAGTTGACGTGTTTAGTTGTGTGTGTAGTTGATGTGTTTAGTTGTGTGTAGTTGATGTTTAGTTGTGTGTAGTTGAGTGTTTAGTTGTGTGTAGTTGATGTGTTTAGTTGTGTGTAGTTGATGTGTTGTGTGTAGTTGATGTGTTGTGTGTAGTTGACGTGTTTAGTTGTGTGTGGTTGGCGTGTTTAGTTGTGTGTGTGTGTAGTTGACGTGTTTAGTTGTGTGTGTGTAGTTGACGTGTTTAGTTGTGTGTGTGTAGTTGACGTGTTTAGTTGTGTGTGTGTTGACGTGTTTAGTTGTGTGTGTGGGTGACGTGTTTAGTTGTGTGTGTGGGTGACGTGTTTAGTTGTGTGTATGGTTGACGTGTTTAGTTGTGTGTGTAGTTGACGTGTTTAGTTGTGTGTGTAGTTGGCGTGTTTAGTTGTGTGTGTAGTTAACGTGTTTAGTTGTGTGTGTGTAGTTGACGTGTTTAGTTGTGTGTGTGTAGTTGACGTGTTTAGTTGTGTGTGTGTAGTTGACGTGTTTAGTTGTGTGTGTAGTTGACGTGTTTAGTTGTGTGTGTGGGTGACGTGTTTAGTTGTGTGTGTGGGTGACGTGTTTAGTTGTGTGTGTAGGTGACGTGTTTAGTTGTGTGTGTGTGGTTGACGTGTTTAGTTGTGTGTGTGTTGTTGACGTGTTTAGTTGTGTGTGGTTAACGTGTTTAGTTGTGTGTGGTTGGCGTGTTTAGTTGTGTGTGTGTAGTTGACGTGTTTAGTTGTGTGTGTGTGTAGTTGACGTGTTTAGTTGTGTGTGTGTAGTTGACGTGTTTAGTTGTGTGTGTGGTTGACGTGTTTGTTTGTGTGTGGTTGGCGTGTTTAGTTGTGTGTGTGTAGTTGACGTGTTTAGTTGTGTGTGTGTAGTTGACGTGTTTAGTTGTGTGTGGTTAACGTGTTTAGTTGTGTGTGGTTGGCGTGTTTAGTTGTGTGTGTGTAGTTGACGTGTTTAGTTGTGTGTGTGTAGTTGACGTGGTTAGTTGTGTGTGTGGGTGACGTGTGTAGTTGTGTGTGTGGGTGACGTGTTTAGTTGTGTGTGTGGGTGACGTGTTTAGTTGTGTGTGTGTTTGACGTGTTTAGTTGTGTGTGTGTGTGGTTGACGTGTTTAGTTGTGTGTGTGTAGTTGACGTGTTTAGTTGTGTGTGTGTAGTTGGGTGTTTAGTTGTGTGTGTAGTTGACGTGTTTAGTTGTGTGTGTTGTTGGCGTGTTTAGTTGTGTGTGGTTGACGTGTTTAGTTGTGTGTAGTTAACGTGTTTAGTTGTGTGTGTGTAGGTGACGTGTTTAGTTGTGTGTGTAGTTGACGTGTTTAGTTGTGTGTGTGGGTGACGTGTTTAGTTGTGTGTGTGGGTGACGTGTTTAGTTGTGTGTGTGGGTGACGTGTTTAGTTGTGTGTGTAGGTGACGTGTTTAGTTGTGTGTGTGGGTGACGTGTTTAGTTGTGTGTGTGGGTGACGTGTTTAGTTGTGTGTGTGTGTGTGGTTGACGTGTTTAGTTGTGTGTGTGTGTGTAGTTGACGTGTTTAGTTGTGTGTGTGGTTGACGTGTTTAGTTGTGTGTGTGGGTGACGTGTTTAGTTGTGTGTAGTTGACGTGTTTAGTTGTGTGTGGTTGACGTGTTTAGTTTTGTGTGTAGTTGACGTGTTTAGTTGTGTGTGTGTGTGTGGGTGACATGTTTAGTTGTGTGTGTGGGTGACATGTTTAGTTGTGTGTGTGGTTGACGTGTTTAGTTGTGTGTAGTTGACGTGTTTAGTTGTGTGTGTAGTTGATGTGTTTAGTTGTGTGTGTAGTTGATGTGTTTAGTTGTGTGTAGTTGATGTTTAGTTGTGTGTAGTTGATGTTTAGTTGTGTGTAGTTGATGTGTTTAGTTGTGTGTAGTTGATGTGTTTAGTTGTGTGTAGTTGATGTGTTGTGTGTAGTTGACGTGTTTAGTTGTGTGTGGTTGGCGTGTTTAGTTATGTGTGTAGTTGACGTGTTTAGTGTGTGTGTGTGTGGTTGACGTGTTTAGTTGTTGTGTGTGTGTAGTTGACGTGTTTAGTTGTGTGTGTGTGTAGTTGACGTGTTTAGTTGTGTGTGTGTAGTTGACGTGTTTAGTTGTGTGTGTGTAGTTGACGTGTTTAGTTGTGTGTGGTTGGCGTGTTTAGTTGTGTGTGTGTAGTTGACGTGTTTAGTTGTGTGTGTGGGTGACGTGTTTAGTTGTGTGTGTGGGTGACGTGTTTAGTTGTGTGTATGGTTGACGTGTTTAGTTGTGTGTGTAGTTGACGTGTTTAGTTGTGTGTGTAGTTGACGTGTTTAGTTGTGTGTGGTTAACGTGTTTAGTTGTGTGTGTGTAGTTGACGTGTTTAGTTGTGTGTGTGTAGTTGACGTGTTTAGTTGTGTGTGGTTGACGTGTTTAGTTGTGTGTGTGTGGGTGACGTGTTTAGTTGTGTGTGTAGTTGACGTGTTTAGTTGTGTGTGTGGTTGACGTGTTTAGTTGTGTGTGTGGTTGGCGTGTTTTGTGTGTGTAGTTGTCGTGTTTAGTTGTGTGTGTGTAGTTGACGTGTTTATTTGTGTGTGTGTAGTTGACGTGTTTAGTTGTGTGTGTGTGTAGTTGATGTGTTTAGTTGTGTGTGTAGGTGACGTGTTTAGTTGTGTGTGTAGTTGACGTGTTTAGTTGTGTGTGTGGTTGATGTGTTTAGTTGTGTGTGTAGTTGATGTGTTTAGTTGTGTGTAGTTGATGTGTTTAGTTGTGTGTAGTTGATGTTTAGTTGTGTGTAGTTGATGTGTTTAGTTGTGTGTAGTTGATGTGTTGTGTGTAGTTGATGTGTTGTGTGTAGTTGACGTGTTTAGTTGTGTGTGTAGTTGATGTGTTTAGTTGTGTGTGTAGTTGACGTGTTTAGTTGTGTGTAGTTGACGTGTTTAGTTGTGTGTGTAGTTGATGTGTTTAGTTGTGTGTGTAGTTGATGTGTTTAGTTGTGTGTGTAGTTGATGTGTTTAGTTGTGTGTAGTTGATGTGTTTAGTTGTGTGTAGTTGATGTTTAGTTGTGTGTAGTTGATGTGTTTAGTTGTGTGTAGTTGATGTGTTTAGTTGTGTGTAGTTGATGTGTTGTGTGTAGTTGATGTGTTGTGTGTAGTTGACGTGTTTAGTTGTGTGTGTGGTTGGCGTGTTTAGTTATGTGTGTAGTTGACGTGTTTAGTTGTGTGTGTGTAGTTGACGTGTTTAGTTGTGTGTGTGTAGTTGACGTGTTTAGTTGTGTGTGTGTAGTTGACGTGTTTAGTTGTGTGTGGTTAACGTGTTTAGTTGTGTGTGGTTGACGTGTTTAGTTGTGTGTGTGGGTGACGTGTTTAGTTGTGTGTGTGGTTGACGTGTTTAGTTGTGTGTGTGGGTGACATGTTTAGTTGTGTGTGTGTGGTTGACGTGTTTAGTTGTGTGTGTGGTTGACGTGTTTAGTTGTGTGTGTGTGTGGTTGACGTGTTTAGTTGGTGTGTGTAGTTGACGTGTTTAGTTGTGTGTGTGTAGTTGACGTGTTTAGTTGTGTGTGGTTGGCGTGTTTAGTTGTGTGTGTAGTTGACGTGTTTAGTTGTGTGTGTGGTTGACGTGTTTAGTTGTGTGTGTGGTTGACGTGTTTAGTTGTGTGTGTGTGTGGTTGACGCGTTTAGTTGTGTGTGTGTGTGGTTGACGCGTTTAGTTGTGTGTGTGTGTGGTTGACGCGTTTAGTTGTGTGTGTGTGGTTGACGTGTTTAGTTGTGTGTGTGTGTGTGGTTGGCGTGTTTAGTTGTGTGTGTAGTTGGCGTGTTTAGTTGTGTGTGTGGTTGGCGTGTTTAGTTGTGTGTGTGGTTGGCGTGTTTAGTTGTGTGTGTGGTTGACGTGTTTAGTTGTGTGTGTAGTTGACCTGTTTAGTTGTGTGTGTAGTTAACGTGTTTAGTTGTGTGTGTGGGTGACGTGTTTAGTTGTGTGTGTAGTTGGCGTGTTTAGTTGTGTGTGTGGTTGACGTGTTTAGTTGTGTGTGTAGTTGGCGTGTTTAATTGTGTGTGTGGTTGGCGTGTTTAGTTGTGTGTGTAGTTAACGTGTTTAGTTGTGTGTGTAGTTAACGTGTTTAGTTGTGTGTGTGGGTGACGTGTTTAGTTGTGTGTGTAGTTGGCGTGTTTAGTTGTGTGTGTAGTTGGCGTGTTTAGTTGTGTGTGTGGTTGGCGTGTTTAGTTGTGTGTGTGGTTGACGTGTTTAGTTGTGTGTGTGGTGTGGTTGACGTGTTTAGTTGTGTGTGTGTGGTTGACGTGTTTAGTTGTGTGTGTGTAGTTGACGTGTTTAGTTGTGTGTGTGGGTGACGTGTTTAGTTGTGTGTGTGGTTGACGTGTTTAGTTGTGTGTGTGGTTGACGTGTTTAGTTGTGTGTGTGTGTGTGGTTGACGTGTTTAGTTGTGTGTGTGTGTGTGGTTGGCGTGTTTAGTTGTGTGTGTAGTTGGCGTGTTTAGTTGTGTGTGTGGTTGGCGTGTTTAGTTGTGTGTGTAGTTGACGTGTTTAGTTGTGTGTGTGGTTGACGTGTTTAGTTGTGTGTGTGTGGTTGACGTGTTTAGTTGTGTGTGTGTGTGTGGTTGATGTGTTTAGTTGTGTGTGTGGTTGACGTGTTTAGTTGTGTGTGTGGTTGGCGTGTTTAGTTGTGTGTGTGGTTGGCGTGTTTAGTTGTGTGTGTGGTTGGCGTGTTTAGTTGTGTGTGTAGTTGGCGTGTTTAGTTGTGTCTGTGGGTGACATGTGTGTGTGTGTGTGGTTGACGTGTTTAGTTGTGTGTGTGTGTGTGGTTGACGTGTTTAGTTGTGTGTGTGGTTGGCGTGTTTAGTTGTGTGTGTGGTTGGCGTGTTTAGTTGTGTGTGTAGTTGGCGTGTTTAGTTGTGTGTGTGGTTGGCGTGTTTAGTTGTGTGTGTGGTTGGCGTGTTTAGTTGTGTGTGTGGTTGACGTGTTTAGTTGTGTGTGTAGTTGACGTGTTTAGTTGTGTGTGTGGGTGACGTGTTTAGTTGTGTGTGTGGGTGACGTGTTTAGTTGTGTGTGTGGGTGACGTGTTTAGTTGTGTGTGTGGTTGACGTGTTTAGTTGTGTGTGTGGTTGACGTGTTTAGTTGTGTGTGTGGTTGGCGTGTTTAGTTGTGTGTGGGGGTGACGTGTTTAGTTGTGTGTGTAGGTGACGTGTATAGTTGTGTGTAGTTGACGTGTTTAGTTGTGTGTAGTTGACGTGTTTAGTTGTGTGTGTGGTTGACGCGTTTAGTTGTGTGTGTGGTTGGCGTGTTTAGTTGTGTGTGTGGTTGACGTGTTTAGTTGTGTGTGTGTAGTTGACGTGTTTAGTTGTGTGTGGTTGACGTGTTTAGTTGTGTGTGGTTGGCGTGTTTAGTTGTGTGTGTGGTTGACGTGTTTAGTTGTGTGTGGTTGGCGTGTTTAGTTGTGTGTGTAGTTGACGTGTTTAGTTGTGTGTGTGTGTGTGGTTGACGTGTTTAGTTGTGTGTGTGTGTGTGGTTGACGTGTTTAGTTGTGTGTGTGTGTGTGGTTGACGTGTTTAGTTGTGTGTGTAGTTGGCGTGTTTAGTTGTGTGTGTGGTTGGCGTGTTTAGTTGTGTGTGTGTTGTGGTTGACGTGTTTAGTTGTGTGTGTGTAGTTGACGTGTTTAGTTGTGTGTAGATGACGTGTTTAGTTGTGTGTGGTTGACGTGTTTAGTTGTGTGTGTGGGTGACGTGTTTAGTTGTGTGTGTAGGTGACGTGTTTAGTTGTGTGTGTGGTTGACGTGTTTAGTTGTGTGTGTAGTTGGCGTGTTTAGTTGTGTGTGTAGTTGGCGTGTTTAGTTGTGTGTGTGGTTGGCGTGTTTAGTTGTGTGTGTGGTTGACGTGTTTAGTTGTGTGTGTGGTTGGCGTGTTTAGTTGTGTGTGTGTGTGTGGTTGACGT
The DNA here is from genome assembly GCA_006937965.1 of Callopanchax toddi. Taxonomy (NCBI): domain Eukaryota; kingdom Metazoa; phylum Chordata; class Actinopteri; order Cyprinodontiformes; family Nothobranchiidae; genus Callopanchax; species Callopanchax toddi. The sequence continues at coordinate 8,135 of SSNR01001165.1, forward strand.
GTTTAGTTGTGTGTAGATGACGTGTTTAGTTGTGTGTGTGGTTGGCGTGTTTAGTTGTGTGTGTGGTTGGCGTGTTTAGTTGTGTGTGTGGTTGGCGTGTTTAGTTGTGTGTGTGGTTGGCGTGTTTAGTTGTGTGTGTGGTGTGGTTGACGTGTTTAGTTGTGTGTGTGTGTGTGGTTGACGTGTTTAGTTGTGTGTGTGTGTGTGGTTGACGTGTTTAGTTGTGTGTAGATGACGTGTTTAGTTGTGTGTGTGGGTGACGTGTTTAGTTGTGTGTGGTTGACGTGTTTAGTTGTGTGTGTGGTTGGCGTGTTTAGTTGTGTGTGTGGTTGGCGTGTTTAGTTGTGTGTGTGGTTGGCGTGTTTAGTTGTGTGTGTGGTTGGCGTGTTTAGTTGTGTGTGTGGTTGGCGTGTTTAGTTGTGTGTAAACCCAAACCTTTGTAGGTTGATAGAAACTGATTTGAATGAAGGTTTAAGACCCTGAGTCTTCAGAGGAGCTCTTTTTAACGACCTTTTTAACCCTGAGTTTGACCTCTCAGGTACAAAGACAACCCGTTCACGGTGGGGGACACGTTTGGGTCTCGATGGGACTCAGACGGAGGAACCAGCTCTTTCACCACTTCCTGGGCTTTGGAGAAGGAGGAGCCTAAAGAGGAGGTCACCATCTCTAGCATTCAGCCAATCGGAGAGAGGTACAGCCTCAGTCAGGACGTCGGACTCTCCAGACCCGGCCCGGTTCTGATGTTTGTTCTTTGTGGTTTCACTCAGACTTCCCAGCAGGAGAAAAGCGGAGGCGTCGGCTCCGGTCTCTGAGTCCAGTGAAGCCAGGCAGAAGTTCGCCAACGCCAAGGCCATCTCCTCCGACATGTTCTTCGGTCGTGAGAGCAGCGCCGAGGTGAGCGGTCAGAACCAGACTGCGGGTCCAGTTGATTTGAATCGAGTTCTGCTGATGCACTTCTTGTTAGCATCCTTTTAAACTAGAAGTCTTCTAATATTGCCAAAGCATTCATATCATAAACCTGTAAAATATTTATTATATTAAACAGATAAACAGCTGCTAGTTAGTTTAAACAGCAGACCTTATAAAAAGCAGAGCTTGTGTCTCAGACCCAGAAACGTCAAATCAGAAGTTTATTTTCAGTCCGCGTCAGAAACACGGAGGACTACCTGAGTTGTCTGTGAACTGCTCTGGTTCTGACCCGGTTCTTTCTCTCAGTACGAAGCGAAGACGAAGCTGGAGAGTCTGTCTGGCAGCACCTCCATCAGCTCAGCTGACCTGTTCGGGGACGACAGCGACCACAAAGGTAACGCCACCTGCTGCTCTGATGGGGGTGGGATCTGCGGGGTTTAAATGATGAATAAAGTCTTTGAAACCAGAGATGAACCAAATCGTCAGCTGGTTTCAGAATCAGCTGATCTGAGACTCAAAAACGCACCGTCGCCAAGTAGCAATAAAACCCTGGTGTGTGAACACTCTGTGCGGAGAGAGGACAGTCAGAGGACTACTTCCTACATGAGACTCCGCCCACTTTGAGTGATGTAAGCAGTGGGTGTGGTTCTTACTGTAGTTAAATGATAGAAGGAGCCAAACATCCCTTTAAAGACGTAAACCTGAACTTCTCCACATCTGTAAACCAGGAAGTGTCAGAACTTGAACCGTGACGTTCTGATGACATCACTTTTCTATTTCTGCTCCTGTTCCCTCTCTGTCCATCATGTTGGCACATTCTTTGTTACAAATGGTCTCTTTACAAGTGTTTTTTATTTTTTTAAACAGACCAGTGTGAAAACATTCACTATATAACCGGAGTCATGAGGACAAAATGTCCACGTCCAAAAACTGCTCTCAAAACATTTCTGACGAATA
>SSNR01001165.1:15000-25317 GCA_006937965.1 Callopanchax toddi
CCTTCTCATGGTTTTGTCTGTGAGAGAAGGAATTCTGAACATTGTGACCTGACGGAGGTTTTCAGGCGTCTGTCAGATTTACTAAGAAAAAAACTGCTATAAAAACTTTAGATTAATTTATTTCTGAATAAATCTGTTAAACAACTTCAGTCCCAAAACGACCAAACCTCCCACCGTCTGGAGGATTTGAACCCTCTACTTGTCAGTTTCATTTCTTAATATTCTTCTTCTTATTGATGAAAATGGATTGTTTTAATGGAGGGATTTTTAAATGATTCTTATATAGGTACAGGTACATGTCCTGAAAACGTTCAGTATTAGGAGTTTCAGTTCAGGACTCCAGTGACAGAAAATAGAACTTTTTCAGGATAATTTATAATTATTTATTATTGAGATATACCTTTATGTCAAGAAATACCCAGAATATGAACTTTGACTCGTTTTTAGTTTTTGATCAGCATCAGTTTCATCATGAAGACGATTCTCCTCCCACCTGAATAAAGAACTGGTTTTTGTTTTTATTGTAAATACGTCCACTAGCTAACCAGATCCTCCAGATGAGAGATCAGGAACAGGACATTCTCTTGACCTGTAAAGTTTTTATAGCAGTTTTTAGAACGTGGACTTTGTTGTCCTTAATGAGGAGAGTCTTTTATTTCCATTGACCTGTTAAAAGAAATATAAACTTTAAAGTATATCAGAGTTTTTTTCTACTAATGGTTCCATCTGCACTAACATGATGGACTTTAAGGACTCCTGAGGGCTGAAGACCATCTCATGATGTCCAACCAGCCAGAACCAGATCAGGTTTCTCTGTAATGCCTCTTCATGTCCCAACGAGCCTCCAGACACGCGTGGATTGAAAGGATAGACGTATTTATTTGTAGGCTACAAACAGAACCGTATTCAGAATGTTAATAAAGATCTGAACCCTCCACAGAGTCTCACTGACTCCTGAGTGTCTGCATGAATCACATTAAAGTGGAGAAACTTCTGCTCTGTTTTGTTTTTGATGCTTGGTTTGAAGAGTTTTTGATGGAAAAGTTACAGAACTACAGGAACTGAATGACATTAACCCATCAGGAGGATCCGGGGTAGAGTCCCAACAGGGGGCGGGGCTTATTTAAGACTGAATTTCATTCGTTTAAAGGTGTTTGTCTGCACATCGCCGCTGTCGGGCTAAAACTTCATCAAACTGGTTCTACTGGTCGTCTCTCGTTCACCAGTGGGTTTAAAACCAGCTTGTTGATCAGTGATGATCCAGGGTTTAGTAGCAAAAGGATTGAGAAGTTGAATTTTTAGAAAATATGAGGCGTGTTGCTCGACAGCAATGATATAAAATCAGAACGTTTCCCCACAGAATAAATATGAACTCATTTATATAAACACTCGTTTTATTCAACTCAGTGATGAAACTGGAAATGTCATTTATGTACTGTAGGTTTCCTCCTAAAATAACAATGAATTTTATATAAGAAGGTTAAAGAAAATCAAAAGGCTTAGGCTGTACTGGAATGTTTTACATTATGAGGTCATAATCCACTCTGTCATGTCATATTGATGGTATATCTGACTGGTGTCAAAGGGTTTTTATGAAATGTACAAAAATAAAGCAGCTAGCCTCCAACAGGGGGCATCTGGGGCGTCCAGATGGGTACTTCCCCCCTTTAGATCAGTCTATGCACAGGATCATAAAAACCTCCAACCAGAGAAAACCCCACGCTGGTCCTCCTCTGTTGGAGCTGATCTCAGGTCAGTTTATCAGCAGCAACATCTGGACGGGTTCTGCCTCAAAGGTCCGATTCATCCTGCAGGTTCATCCCCAGTTATAGAAGTAGATCTTCTGCCAGGTGGGGAGGTAGTCCATCAGAGGACCTGAACACAGAGCAGGGTCAGAGGTCAACTCGTTAAAACACCAGAACCTGAAAACTCCTGAGTATTAACCTGAACAAAGTCCCAAAATGTCTCCGTTTGGCGTCACATCACTCTGTCACTACATTTAATTCCAGCTCTCCTGAGGTGAGTTTCCAGCCCCTCCCAGTGCTGATGATTTACACATGAACACTACACATTTACTTCACTCATAAAAGTTCATGTTTTGACCCTTTAACACCAAACGTGTCATCGCCCACATGTTCGCTTTACTGTGACTCTGCAACGACTTGTCATCAGTCAAAGAGATGGTCTGTCTGTTTTACACTAGCAGTAAATAAACTGCTGAAATGGTTAAATTGTGATGCAAACTCTGTTGTTCATCTGCAGAGTTTTATTTTCACTGAAACTCAAATCTACTGTTGATTTTCTTCATGTCACTGCTTTGGTGAACAGTAAATAAGGAAAGTTCCAGGTATTAGAGAAAAAGGAGCCAACGCCCCTGTTTTATAGTTGAGGGTAAAACGCCAGGTGGAAGGTTTGAGGTGTCGGAGGTAAACTGGAGTAACAGGGCAGCAGCTTGGTTCTGGTTTCTGTCTGAGCGACCTTTTTATTCTGGTCTGAATCCTGTGCTGCTTGGAGGAGTTGAGCTCTTCCACTTGTCATGATGCGTAGCCACAGTACGAACAGGCTGAGGGAGCAGCTGATTGATGTCTCTGAAGCTCAAATAAATCCCAACCGGTGACCCAGAATCCATCTGAGTTAAAGAGGAGAAGTCATGGATGTAGAGCAGGAGCAAAGAGGAGAGAGAGAGAGGAAGTTTCAACCATCACTTCATCCATTCTAACGGGGAACGTGAGATCTCTCTAAATCAGATAAAACTCTGATGAGGATCCATCCAGAACATCATGTGTTTCACTGAGACGAACCAGAACCAGCCTACAGGTCCAGATGGTCTCAGCCCCAGAGTCCTCAAGACCTGATCAGACCAGCTCTGTGGCACTCTTCAACCTGAGCCTGACCCAGGAGAAGGTCCAGCTCTGTGGGAGACTTCCTGTCTTGTTCCAGTATTCAAGACTCCTCCTCCATCTGTTTTAATAGACCTGTTGTCCTAACGTCTCACATCATGGAAGTCCTCCAGAGACCGCTGGTCCACCTGACTGATCAGGACCCTCTACAGTTTGTTCATCACTGTGGAGGTTGGAGGTGAAGACGCCGTCTCAGACCTGCTTCAACAAACCCTCAGTCATCAGGATGAAGCAGCAGCTCTGAGGATCAGGATCTCTGGTTTCTCCAGACCATTTAACACAATCCAGTCTGATTTATCAGGTAGAAACTCCAGAGACAGGTGGATCCTCCACCGTCACCTACCTGTCTGACCAGGTGGTCAGCAGCTCAGGGAACCGGTCTGAACCGACTAAGTTACCTCTGATTAATGGACTTAGGGACCAGAATCATCCATGGTGACTACTATCACACACGTCTGGAGGAACTTACGGGCCACGAGTCCGATTCCTGGAACGTGATCAGCCAGAAGTTTGAGCAGGAAAAGAATCTTCTCCCTGAAGAAGAAAGAGTCAGAGGAAGTGTTAGGAAGGCACTGGAGCGGGGTCTGGGTCTGGGTCGTTAAATAACCAGAAAGAAAAGAAAACAAAAATGTGAGACTTTTTTTTTTTTTCTTTCTGGTTTTTCTTTAGATTTAGTTTTTTACCGAGGCAGAGCTGATTATCCCACAGGTAAACATAAACAAAACATATTTACAGTATAACAATAAACCAGGTCAACATCCTCCTTTTCCTTATGAAGGTGTGAATTAGACTGAAACTGTCTGGGGATCAGGAACATTAGATACCACACAAACATCACTAAAGTTCATTAAGAACTGAGCCCTGTGGGACACCACGGGTTTGTCTAACTTCAGAACTGTCATTATTAAATTCTAACTACCCATCAAATAACTTCTTAACCAGCTGTTTCAACACTGCTTATTTTATGATGTTCATTTATGAGGAGTAATAAATGATAACAGCTCTACGTAAATCAATAAACGCCCTACAGCGCGGTGTTTCTGTCTACAACACAACAAGAACGTTACGTCTCATTTCTCCATTCAACGGTCCAGGCTGATGACATCACACTGCCTGTCAGTTTATTACTGAATAGGGAGGTACCGATACCACTGTTTTCAAAACCGATCCGATACTTAAATCTGAGTACTCGCCGATACCGAGTACCGATACTTCTACCACACACAAAAATGCAACGAATTGGAATACAGGTTTTATTTTTTCTTCTCTGCTTTTTACAACAAATAACGGAGTTAGATAAAAAATGAAAATATATTAAAAAATGAAAACAAAACTAAAATATAAGGTGAAAAATAACAATTTTCTGTGATTTCACAGTGAAATTATTGCAGTTTTCCACATTTTAACCAAATAAAATGAACTATTTGGCACCATCTCCAGCTCTCAACCCACACTGTTCCTCTTTAGCTCAATCGCTCCCCCTAGTGTTCAATACAGGAAACTACAACAGAAATCACAAGTCACAGACAGTGGAGCCACTGGTATCGGTTCCTGGTATCGGGTAACTTTACCAGTATCGGTATCGGTTCATCCCTATTAATGAATAAAGCTTATTCAGAATAACGGAGTCCAGTTAGTCAGCAGGACTCTGACACCCCACCGTCTGACTCCTGAAGGTTTGTCCTCATCAAACGGACTTTAAAGGTCTGACTGGTGGTGGCTTCAGGAATCTGGGATCCAAACACAAAAGTAACTGGTGAATTTAAAATGTTCCTTTCCTTTAGAGGTTTGTCTTCTTTTAGTTTAGTTCAGTGATTTGATCAGTTTTAAGAGCTAAAATGTTTTCCATCAAAAGGCCTCTCAGTTTTAGATGTCAGCAGTGTTAATTAGCTGTATTTAAAAATGTACACAAAAAGAGTTTTAAATCGTATATTTTTAAAACATTACATTTTTTTAACTGATTTGAATATTTTGAGGTTTTATTTTCTTGGACAAAAAGAACCTATTTGAGCGATGAGACTTTAATAATAACTAACGACTCACTCAGAGTATTTATCGTAGAACGGCGAGCGCAGCAGGTAATAGAGCAGCAGGAAGCCCCGCCTCCTCATCTCAGCACGCTCCCATCGACTCTGGAACTTGGCTTCAGTGAGAACAGCGAAGCTGCAGGAGAGCAGAGGGGTTAGTCACCTTCACCTCATCCGTGTCTGAACGTTTTAAACACCGACAGCAGCAAAAGGCTTAGGTTAACACATGTGGGTCAGAACAACATGAACAGAGTCAACACCGAGTTTTCTAACTAACAGAAGACTGACCTGGACAGTTCGAGGAATCCGGAGATGAGCCACGGTTTCCACGACCGTTTCCCACAGAGTCCCAGACAGAGGACTGCAGTCAGGAAAACCGTTAAGGAAAACTCTCATTCTCACTGCTGGTGACACAAAAACAGACTCAAGCTTCTGGTTTAAATCACTTTGTTCACTAAGACCAGGACACTAAGAAATCCAGCTGGTTCTAAAACATTCTGGAGGCTCAGATTTCAGTGAAACTGATCCTGAGTCAGCCTGTTTCACCTCCACACCGAGAACAACAAAGAGAGCTTTTCTGTTCGTTTAGGGGAGTAATGGTTATAAAAGATGAAAATTATTAATGAGATCATAAAACTGAGGTCAATTAACGTTTAATTCAAACATCTCCTGATTGTTTAGACTGTTTGTGTTTCTGTTTTATTATTATTATTATTAAAGTTCAGGTCATGATTCGATAAGAAACAGAGCCTAAAACACGCACAGCCAGTTTAACTAACTACCAGTCTAACTACCAGTCTAACTAACCAGTCTAACTACCAGTCTAACTAACCAGTCTAACTAACCAGTCTAACTACCAGTCTAACTAACCAGTCTAACTCTAACTAACCAGTCTAACTAACTAGTCTAACTAACCAGTCTAACTAACTAGTCTAACTAACCAGTCTAACTACCAGTCTAACTACCAGTCTAACTAACCAGTCTAACTCTAACTAACCAGTCTAACTAACTAGTCTAACTAACCAGTCTAACTAACCAGTCTAACTACCAGTCTAACTAACCAGTCTAACTCTAACTAACCAGTCTAACTAACTAGTCTAACTAACTAGTCTAACTAACCAGTCTAACTAACCAGCCTAACTACCAGCCTAACTACCAGTCTAACTAACCAATCTAACTCTAACTAACCAGTCTAACTAACTAGTCTAACTAACCAGTCTAACTACCAGTCTAACTAACTAGTCTAACTAACCAGTCTAACTACCAGTCTAACTAACCAGTCTAACTACCAGTCTAACTAACTAACCAGTCTAACTACCAGTTTAACTAACTACCAGTCTAACTAACCAGTCTAACTACCAGTTTAACTAACTACCAGTCTAACTAACCAGTTAAAGAGAAGACCTAAAACTTTTACTTCACCTACTAATTTGGGATTAGTACGACTTCATAAACAATAAAAATGTCATTCTGAACTATTAGAAACTTTGAAAAGTAAACTGTTAAATAATGTTCAGAAATTGAATATTTAGAAATGAAAATAAATTAAAGCAAAGTTTCTCTAATTCATAATAATAACAGGTTTAGGATGAACAGGATAAAGATAGAAATTATTTTTAGGTGAAAAAATATAAAAACAGGAAGCTTCAGAAGCTTCATTTAATAACATCCTAAACCTGAAATAAATCTAAATATACTACAGTATAGTATCACTATTTTACAGTACAGTACACTTTTACTACAGTATGCTATAGTATAGTATTACTACAGTACAGTAAAATAACACTATAGTATCACTGTAGTATAAAGGTTAGAAGTTGTTGCTGTAATGTTCTATTAAAACTACTTTAAAGTTTAAAACCTTCCCATCAGACTTAAAAGTCTTTAAAACTGGATGAATCTCAGATTCTGTAAAACTGGTTTAAGGAAACAGGAACACAGCGCCCTCTTGTGGCTGATATTAGTAACATAAACCTAAACCAACAGCAGGTGAAGAGGAAACGTTTCCAGGACGGAGCTCATCTATGAGGATGTTCTGCAGCAGGATCTATGTTTCTGTCAAAGTGGTGGAAGGATACGGTGAATGAGAGGCCGGCTGATGTACACGGACTCGGCGACGGTCTCCTGGAGGCCCAGATCTGTCGGTTTGCTGCTGAGCTTCTCAGTCAAGCTGCTCCTCCTGGTCCTCTGAGTCGGTGCTCCCCACAGACGGGTCTGCAGGGACGGAGCTGGAGGACAGGAGGTGGACTCAGGTTAGTCTGAAGTAGTTCCACTTCCTGGTAGACTCTAAATCTGAGCCTCATTTCTTTAGATTTCACTTCTAGAGAGTCTGGAGAACCCTGGATCAGAACCACTGAATCCCAGATCCCAGTCTGGCTACTGGGAAGAAAAATAAAAACAGATGAGGACTGGACCAGGAGTTCTGGACTGGACCAGGAGTTCTGGGCTGGACCAGGAGTTCTGGACTGGACCAGGAGTTCTGGGCTGGACCAGGAGTTCTGGGCTGGACCAGGAGTTCTGGACTGGACCAGGAGTTCTGGACTGGACCAGGAGTTCTGGACTAGACCAGGAGTTCTGGACTGGACCAGGAGTTCTGGACTGGACCAGGAGTTCTGGGCTGGACCAGGAGTTCTGGACTGGACCAGGAGTTTTGGACTGGACCAGGAGTTCTGGACTTGGACCAGGAGTTCTGGGCTGGACCAGGAGTTCTGGACTGGACCAGGAGGTTTAAACAATACGGGGACGTTTCTCTACACAATTCCTTTTAATTAAATCAACAGAGTTCCAGATGATCAGAGGATTTTCTATTAAAACATCAGACGTTTGTTTCTGGTAGAAGAAAAAAGAAACACCAATAACCTGATTTATGATTTTTCTTGAGTAAAATCTTGATTTTTTTATGAGCATGCTCTCACAGCCCTCTAACAGACCCCAGATCAGATTAAGGTTCCACTGAGTCGAGGTCTGGTGGACAGAAAGCAGCTAAAGGAAAAGAAGAGTTTATGGTTGAAGTCTTTTCTATGTTCGGAGGTGAATCAGAGCGCCACCTGTTGATTATTAAACCTTAAAGTTTCTCACCGCTGCCCAGTGGCCTGATGACTCGCCCTGACCTCTGACCCACGAAGCAGGCGTCCTCACGCTGCTCGCCGTTAGCATCAGCTGTGGAGGAAAACACCGTCTGTCAGATGTATTCATCCAGTCATCGTTAGAATAACCAGTTCTTTAAAAGTTTTTAATTATTTGAGCTGAAAACGTCTTCATGAGCTGAACTAAAACCTGAAAACGAGCTCAAACAACTCGGGTTTGATTTTTCTGTAATGAAGAGAAAAACCAACATTTATTAGGTCATTAACTCTTTAGCTGGCAGGTCAAACAGCTGGTGGACGAAATGGTATTCTTATTTCTGAATGTAAATATTAAAAATTCTACCAAACTAAAAACTTCTACAAAATTTGAAGGTTGGAATAAAAAGTTTAACCATATTATTTAAAGTTAACATTACTTTATAAAACTGATTTCCCCTATATAAACAAAAATTGCAGACATTTTTTTATTGACGTGACTTTTTTCTTGGTGAGGGCGCTAAAAGAGTTGAAAGTTTAAAACCTGCTGGTGACCAACCTTCACCGACGCAGTCTGCACTCCTGTCCAGGGGGATTATGGGAGGTGACGTCTGGAGGCCAGATTTATACAGCAGAAGAAGAACGAGGCGAAAAACCGTCCTGAAAAAAGGAAGTGGAGAAAATGAAAGGCTGCTGAGAAGATTTATGAATCCTTAAAAAGGTTTTTAGTCCAGAGTTCTGCCGACTCAGCAAAGAGACCAAACCTCCGTTTTTGTTAAGACTGAACATCAGAAATCAGGAGGAGCAGCGCGTACTTAAATATCTGAATGAGTCCGATCACCAGCCAGCGGCCGACTTCCCCCCACAGCTTGAAGGCTCCCATTTCCAGGAAAACCTCCACGTACTCCAGTACGGACAACCAGTTCAGGAGTCTCTGCTGGGACAGAGACTGGACAGAGACAGCAGAGGGAGCAGGTTAAATCCTGGATCAACCACTTCCACTCACCTTTAAACCTCAGACTGTTTTAGTGGAAGTAGTTATTACAACGTTCTGTCACTCATAAACGATTAATAACAGTTTAAACTCTAATAAATCCCTTCATCTGTCAGAATTCCTGATCAAATGAAAGTGACTGAAGTCATCCTCATTTCTAAAAACAATGAGAAACTATAGTCTCAGACTCTAGACCTGAGATAGAATAGAACAGAGGTCTGCTGAGACGTGAGGCCCGGGTCTCTGTAGATCTGGGGATGGTTACCACCTGTTCTCCATGGATCAGGAGGTGGGTGTATATATATCTATATATCCAGATGACTGAATAGATAAGAGTGGTAAAGAAACGTGGACCTTCTGGAGGCCTCTCACCTCAGGGAGGGAACATCTCAGCCCTCTGCGCAGGATGCCATCATTAAACAGGACCAGCAGGTTGGAGGCTGAGTAAACTGACAAAGACATGGAACATCACAAAAATCAGACATGGTGATAAAAATCTAAGGATGAAGACGTAACATCTGATGAAGACGGTCTTCAGTGACAGAGCTGGGGTCACGTGGGGTCATCTCTTCCACTATGACAGTTTGTTTTTCTTCACTCACCGAGTTCTGAGATCTCATGAGAATCAGCGAACCGCCCTGAAACCACAAAGCATCAAATGTTAATATCAAACCAGCTGTTAAATCTGTTAAATGATCAGGAAACTCAGCTCTGGAGCGGGACAAAGTTCAAGGTTACACTGAGCAGAACTCATCATTCTTATGAATGTGCATGAAAACATGAGAAAACGAGCATTAAATTGAAAAACCTGACGCGTATTGACGTTAGCAGACTTGGAGGGGACCTATGAGGAAACGCGGCCTGGACGTGGGCGTTAGGATCAGAACCTACCTGCTATCAGGTAGGACAGAGTCCTGACGGTGCTCTCCAGCTGCGCTGTAGCGGCCGGATTCCTCCTCACGTACTCCGTGTAGCGCTCATACAGGCGACTCGCAGCGTCGATGTACTCCTTAAAGTGAGACATGTCCGCTCTAACTGAAGCACTAACTCCTCATTTAGCCACCGACATGGAAAAACTACTACAACCAGTCAGACTGCCTAATCTAATCTGACTTGTTTATCAAAATATACAAACATCCGCGTTGGCTGCTCTTCTTCTTTAAGATTTTACGGCAGTTTGAGTTCCGAAGCGTTGCTTTACTGCCCCCTGCTGGACAGGACCGTAAAGCAACGAGGACGTCTGAATCAGTTTCCAGTTATTTCTTTTTCAAAGCCTTTTTTTTATGATTGATTCTAGTAGTCGGATTAATATGAAATATTTACTATTTGTATCT
>SSNR01001166.1:0-13012 GCA_006937965.1 Callopanchax toddi
CGATGGTCTGGTTTATAATGTGCATGCCTTGGTCCATCTATCAGCAGATGCTCAGCGGTATGGTTCTTTGGACTGTATTTCAGCTTTTCCATATGAGAACTATCTATGTAAACTGAAGAAATTTGTCAGAAAGCCAGAATTTCCCCTTGCACAGATTATTAGACGGTTATCAGAAGTTGAACATCTCTGTAGCACTGAGTTGCCCTGTAAGGAGTTAAGAATGCAACATTATGTTGGACCTGTTCCTACAGGCCTTCAAGCGGTAGCGCAGTACAGAGGATTGCAGACTGGAAAGTGGTTGATGAAAGTTTCCACTGGTGATAATACTTTTATTATAGATGGAAATGTTTGTATTATATATAACATTGTGCAGGCTGTAGAAGGAATATATGTAGTGTATAAGGTATTCACAGAGATGGAACATTTCTACAACTATCCAGTGAGCTCTGATTTTCTCAGAGTATATATTGTGTCTCAGCCTACAGGACCCTTGAAGGTTTCTCATAAGTGTATGCTTCTGCCTTATAAACAAAGGTTTGTTATTACGCCTCTTTTGCATACTCGTGGTTGTGGTGGCCAGATGTTGGAAGTGTAGGACGCAGAGCAGGTTGTAGAGAGTGAGGGCAGAGAGACTTGAGACTTGGGCTTGAACATGACAGACAAAATAATCGTGACAACTAAAAACTGACTTCACACTCCAAACTTCTGGAAACATGGATTTTTGATAATGTGAGTACTCAAATTCAGTAATAAAAATAAGAGGAGCAGGGCTGTTTATTCTAAGGTTATAACTTTGTAAATATAATTTTAAGTGATCACTTAATGAGGTTAATTGTATTGTTTTTCCAATATTATTTAATATTTTTTAAAATTTCATACAAGTATAGGTCATTAGGTAAGTTTTTATTGTGATTATTGTGACATAAGTAATTGTGTTTTGACCACAGGCTGCAGTCTTCATCAGAAGTGTCACAGGTGTTGGTGTGACTCATCTTTATCAGCTGTTTTTCCAATGGGCATCACTAACCCAGACCTGTCATGTCTGCTGGGTTTGCCATTCCAACTCCACTAAATGATCTCTGGAGGAGGGATTTCCAGGTGTGAGAGAGCTGATGGGTATCATCAGTTCATTGTCCAAAAAGCTAGTTGCCTGATCTCGATGGCCTACCTGATCCAATGGTATCCATGTGATAACAACGGGTTACGCCAACACCTGGAACACCTTTGATGAAGACAGCCTGTGGTTAAAGCATGTCAATTTACCTGTAAATAAAAACTGTTTATGCAAATAAAAACTTAGCTAATATGGAAAGCCTTTTTAGTCAAATGTAAATAAAAAAAATAATGTAAGAAATAAAAAGGTATTGTTATTAATAAATAATTAACAAATACTACATCAAATAAATAAAATAATTTAAAAAGTCCTTGAAATACCTAAAATAGCTTTACATAATAAGTATCACAAAATAGAACACCATTTTAAAATGAATTATTAATAACAATGTTATAAGCAGGTGAAACTTGAACTCAACACTACATCTGTAGTTGAATGTAAAATGTTCCAGTTCAATTTCAGTGCTTTGCAGAAAACATCAGATAGGTTTCTCTCTCCCTTACTAAAGACAGAATTGCCAAACTCATCTGATGAGTAGCTAAACATTTTAAAAGAACTAATAATTCCAGTGGCCTTTATTACAACACTTTTTTGTATTACCCGGAAACTTTCTACTTTGACAAACATTTCACCTGGGAAAATAAAGGTTGAATAAAATTATAACTGATAACATTCGAAGCGGGTGGTTATATTACACACGTTAGGATGCTTATGTTTGTGAGTAAAATTGTATTTGCTCAAATCAGTGGAAGCTCTAATATATGTTTTTTAAATTTGTAACTTCTTCAAATGCTGTCTGTTAAGGATATTGTCTTTTGGGGCTGAAAGTTTTAATATCATAGACATGTGTTTGGGGTCCAATTGATTTTGTTCAGCATCCTGTTCTCATCGTTTTTTCATCCGCTTCACAAGTTGTTTATTCTCAGTCTAAATGGTTCCACCATTTTACTATTGATAGGCATGTTTGTTTCAGGGTTGTTATCAAAATGCTATGTGGAAAGTTTTATTTATTTTTTATTTTATAGTTTAGTCCTCAAGATAAATAAAATTAAGATATTTTACAGTAATTAGCACTTTTCTGTTATAGTAACTGTTAGTGTTCTTATGTTAAATTAATCATCAACTTTAAATAATTTTCAATCTGTGTTCATTGCATTTCCCAAATCCTTTGTGGCAGATAATTCTAATAGACCAATATATTTAGAAATTACCTATTTTTTCAGGTAGTTTTAGACCTATTTCAAAATATGCAAACATTTCTAACTATTGTTGTAATATACTTCTTTTTATATTCAACTCAGCAATAACAATGTGTTTTGGTGTTTTAATTTTTTTCCCATTATTATTATTATTATTATTATTATGATTATTATTATTATTATTATTATTATTATATTATTATCTTTTGAAAAAAATAATACTCCAGTGAATTATAAATAACCAAAATTGCTATAAGGTACAGTTCTTCTAAGAACCAAATAAGTCCAGTTGCCTTTATTTAAAACCCTTTTTTTGGATTAAGTAAGGTAATTATTAAGTATTTGTACTTCCGTTATTTGAAGGCTCTGGTGTGGACTGACCGGCAGTTTGAAACGGATTGACGCCTATCAACGCAACATTCTCATATAGTAATGGAATGCACCAGCTATCGTGGTGAGCGGCAGTGCCGGCTATGTATTAATTATGACAGATCTAAACGAGATATGCACTCATTGATCAATCATTATTGAACTAAAAGAAAAACTTCAACCTGGAAGTAACTTCAAAATGCTCTTTACTGGAGAAACTAACAATCTTAAAAAGCAAACAGGAAAATACTCATTCACGTTATGTAAAGAGACAGTTTAAAGACCTTACACTTACAGAAGAAAAATAAAGTCACGTTTTGAAAAAATGAAGCTCATCAGGAGGGATAATAAATTACATAGATGCATTGATCAATTTGAATTCAACATACTTTACTGCTGTCTTTTCTATGCAATGCCTAAGCAAAGCCTTTTTGATTTACTATGTGTTAACCAGGTCCTTGAAGCTAGCTTTCAGCAGGACTTTCATTATTTGCTATCGTGCACCGGAAAAGACCATATATGGCAGAGTGGCAGGGAGCCAGGCGGGAGGAGCGGCTTGGGCGGGAGAGCGCTTGCAGGTAGAACACCACAGTCGGTGCACCGCTGATTCTAGAGGATACGAGCAGTAAATCAATAATAGAAGATAAACGACTTCTGTTCGAATAAGAGGTAAAGTTGGATTTGTTTTAATTTTTACTTTACTATACCAGACCTTTGATCTGATATCATCGGATTCATGTGTTTGGCTATTGTGATGCTTATTCAACCTTTCTTCGGTTAGCTACTGTTTAGACTTGGTCTATTGTGGTTTTTAGAGATTTTTCTTTTTAGTGTTTGTCTATTTGTGTGTGTGTGTGTGTGTGTGTGTGTGTGTGGGGGGGTTATAGACACGACCATTGTTAATTTAATTTCGAAGATATACTGTCTAATATGAGGGAATGTAGCTTTTAATATATTTAAGACCATCTGAGCGATATTTATTTAATTTTGGTTTTCACCGGTCGTGTGAGTGTATTTGTACCGAGGAGTACCTATATGTGATTTTTTAAAAATAGATTCGCTTTGTAATTTCCCCAAGGATGTTTTGGAGTTTTTGCATCTTACTAGCAAAGTACGCCGCTTGGAGCGAACATTATAAAAGTAGGATGAATGGGAAGCTGCGGCCATTCTCGCCTCTGATTAGCTAGAAGCGCTTTCCAACTATTGGCTATTGAATGTCACTGCAAATCGTCATCTAGTCAGTGTTGCCAGATTGGGCTGTTTCCCGCAAATTGGGCGGTTTGTGGAATCTGATTTTGCGGTAAAAAAATTGCTTTGGGCGGGACGGGTGTCTTCATCACTGATTGGCTATTGTATAAAACAAACTAGTCTTATTTGTTCTAAAACCCGGCCCACTCGGTCCCCACTCTTGTCTGTTGCATCATCTGTTCAAACATATGAGTGAGGTGTTGACACACACAGCCCATGTGCCTCATTACCCTATTAGTGGTACTAAAGTGGTGTGGCAAGCTTTCTGATTGTGTATTCGTGCACGCGCACGTGCACATACACTCGTGCGCACGTGCACATACATATGTGCACAAGCGCACATTTTCAATAACGTTGATTGGCTGGTTTTTTGTGTGTTTTCGCGGATTTTAATGGCTTTTCGGGCATTTCCGTCTATCTGGCAACCCTGCATCTAGTGTAGACTGTCTTTCCTATAACTAAACACCTATTTTGGGAAGAAATTGTGAATTTCAAATATGTCCCTTTTTTCAACATACCAGTTATAATGTAAAAAAATGGGAAAGGCTGAGGCTCTGTGGAGGGTAAGCTTTCAATTCAAACATGGCTCAATGATTAAAATAAGGTCTAGTTTCAGCCAACGTCACTTGAAACTAGTAGACCTTATTTTAATAATTTAGTCATTATGTAATACATGCTTTTTAATATTAACCTCCTGAATGCCTCAGCACTTCTCCTTATTTGAAGATATACCAGGATCTCTTTAAGAGCACCAGAGGTAGCTATAATATTGCCACACCCAAGAAGCACTCCATCAGTTTTACTGCTGTTTTTCACCTGATACCATTTATACTGTTGGATAGACTGTAGTATTATCTTATTTATTCCTATTAACAAAAAATGAATAAAAATAAATATGTCTATATGTTGATTATCAAGCATTAAATTTGTCTTATTAAACATGAATACATGGGATATACATATTCTTATCTGATTTAGAACCCCAGAAATTTGAAATATATTTACATTTTAATAGGTCAGGCCTCTCTCGCTCTCACTCTGCGGGTTGCTGCCCTGGTTACATTTTTTTATTGTGCTGTCAATGTTCTGTTTTTGGAATGTCTATATTGGTTCATACAAGATCATCATGTTCTAGTTGCATGCTAGATAATCATTATTTTGATTAAGAGCCCATTTCTGTCAAATATGCATGTAATACACGAAGCACCTAACAAAGTTACATTCTTCTTCTTGGAGTAATGACAGTCTATTCTGTCTTTTTTAGGCATGATGTCAAGAAAAGGTATGTGTAGCTCACATTGAATGTTATCTTTATTGTATTGTATTTACTGAATTGTATTCTATATTGTCTTTGTCAGCAATGATTTGTTTTTTCTTATTTATGTATTGAGAAGACAGGACAGGCTGCATGGTGGCGCAGCTGGTTAGCACTGTTGCCTCGCAGCAAGGAGGTCGTGGGTTCGCGTCCCGGCTCTGCGGCCTCTCTGCGTGGAGTTTGCATGTTCTCCCCGTGCATGCGTGGGTTTCCTCCGGGTACTCCGGTTTCCTCCCACAGTCCAAAGACATGACTGTCAGGCTAATTGGGCTGGTAAATTGTCCTTAGGTGTGAGTGGGTGTGTGGTTGTTTGTCTCGTTCGTCTCTGTGTGGCCCTGCGATGGACTGGCGACCCGTCCAGGGTGTCCCCCGCCTCTCGCCCCTTGACCGCTGGAGATAGGCACCAGCTGCCCCGCGACCCTCTGTGGAGGATGAAGCGGCTACAGAAAATGGATGGATGGATGGAAGACAGGACAGTTATAACAGAGGAGCAAAAACAAAACCTAAAATCTGCATTCCAACAAGGAATGACCAGTGTTCGCTCAACAATGATTCCTGCAGCAGCAGAGGCCACAGGTTTGGCACCAGCAGCTATAGAGGTAAGTAAAAATATAATAAACAGAGAGAATGGGATAATATTATCATATTTTATTAAGTGTTAATCTTTATTTATGTCTTTCAGAACTGGATTGGAAACTATAAGCGTGCTCTAAAAACACCGTCAGCTCCACAACCAAGAAGATAAAACTTCACACACGTCATCTCTCACCATACAATCTTTTTTGCAGGGATTTTTTGAGAAACAAGGGCAAGTTTTTTTGTTTTTTGTTTTGTTTACTTGCTATCAACAGTCATTACAAAATACTTTTGTTTAATTTCAGTCTTCTTAATGTACATGAAATTTTGTGCTTATTTGGTTTTTACATAGCTCAGTTTCATTTTAACTATTCATTTCCTAAAGATCTGGAATTTAGACCATTTCCTGCACTGAGTCCAACTTATATGAAGCCCTGTGGAGATTTCTCTAAATTTTCTGTATTTGTATCTGTTTTCATCTTTATCCATAGTTTTGGGTACGCATATAGCTCAGTAATTAGAGTGGCCGGTCTGGCAACCGGTGGGTCGCCGCAGTTCGATCCCCAGCTGTCTGGGTTAGATTGTCGTTGTGTCCTTGGGCTAGACACTTCACCCAACTTCCCTGTGTGTGAATGTTGGTGGTGGTGGTCAGAGGTGCCGATGGCACACAATGGTAGCCTCTCTTCTGTCAGACTGCCCCAGGGCAGCTGTGACTACAGACGTAGTTTACCACCACCAGAGTGTGAATGAGTGCGTGGATGAATAATGCAACTTCGGTGAAGCGCTTTGGGTGTCCAGAAAGGCGTTATATAAATCTATTATTATTATTATTATTACAGTTGCACACTTGGATTGAGAGATGCAACATAGATGCAATCCTAAATTTTTATTATTTTTTTCAGGCATGCTGAAAGATATTAAAGAAAAGTGGTCTTCATTGGGAGAAGAGCAGAAGAAAGAGTATATTGCGGAGTCAGAAGCTCTTAAAACTGAATGTGAACCCAAGGAGCTCAGTGATGAGATGAGAAATCTGAAAATTAAAAAGCACCTCAAGCAGCTCAAGTCAGAGGTTAGTCATGAAATGTAGGAACTGTTAAGTGATTTTAAGGATGCCTCGCAACGCCTTCTTCCACATCTGGATGTGACCCAGGCGTTCCCAGGCCAACCTGAAGATGTATTTCCTCCAGCTTGTCCTGGGTCGACCCGTGGACCTCCTGCCAGCAGGACATGCCCAGAACACCTCTCGAGGGTGGCGTCCAGGAGGCATCTTAACCAGATGCCCGAACCACCTCATCTGGCTCCTTTCGATATGGAGGAGCAGCGACTCTACTCCGAGTCTCTCCCGGATATCAGAGCTTCTTATCCTATCCCTAAGGCTGAGCCCGGACACCCTGCGCAGGAAACTCATTTAAGCCGCTTGTATTCGCAATCTTGTTCTTTCGGTCATTACCCAAAGCTCATGACCATAAGTGAGGATTTGGACATAGATCGACCTGTAATGTGAGAGCCTTGCTTTCTGGCTCAGCTCCTTCTTCACCACAAGAAATTGGTTCACCATCCAGATCACTGCAGACGCTGCCCCAATCCGCCTGTCGATCTCTCACTTCCTCCTTCCCTCACTCGTGAAAAAGAGCCTGAGATACTTAAACTCCTCCACCTGGGGCAATTTTAAGGATGTTTGTCAGTCGTTGTCAACAAGGCATGGTTATGTAATGGAAAAAAATGACATTTAAATAACAAAAAATATTAGCCTAGTAAACTAGACCATAAGTTCTGCTCTGCATAAATTTGGTCTAGCCATGCTCATTGAAACCTCTGCAGCACCCTGATTGTTCCGGTCAGTCTTTTACTGGGCCAATCACAACGCTTAAACGAGTTGGAGGGCGGGATAAGCCGATGACATCAGAGCTTTGTCTGAATCTAAACAACATGGCGGCACTAGAACCGCGTTTGTTTGAAACGTCTTTATTATCAACTTTGGTCAATTTAGATTTGGGCTTTTCTCTAAGACGTGAACAAATAGAGGAACTTAAAGAGCATATTTTAAGTTAGACACTCCCTTAAACAAATGTTTAGAGAAATATAATAGAAACTTTTTCTGAATAAAAATTTACACAAATTCAGCTTATTTAGGCTCTTGGATTCGTTTTTGTGAGAATTGTCCATTTTTTCACCAAACCGGAAGTGACGACAGTTCAGGGAGACCGTTCGTTCTCTATATAGAAAACTGATCCACTATTCACTACTTGTGACGAGCAAAACAAACCCCCAGAGTGCCGTTATTTTATTATTTTATTACTATAGTGAGAAGTTATTTTATTAAGATAAAAAAAAAAAAGATAAAAACAATCAGTCCTGTAAGGCTGTACCCTGACCGTGAACCACCTCCTCACTTGGGTCTGGGTAAAATACCAGCGTTTAGCACCAGGTTTTGATCATCAGAGCTCCAAACATTGAGCTGCGTTCAGGTGGATTGTTAAGAAATGAAAGAGTTTATAAAAAGTTTCACAGGATGCAGCTAAACGGTTTGAGGCTGACCGAAACAGTGTCGGGTCAGGCTGGAAACCCCGCTGGGAATCCCCTCTTGGGAGCGAACGGGAAGCCCCTCTGGAGAGCCTCACGGCATGGATTTACTGTACCCCGCCAGCCAGGTGAGGGTCAGACACCTGAAGGAAATGCTCTCATGAAATCGCTGATCGGTACCGAACTACGACCCACCACGAACCGTACCAAACCTGGCATGGAAACGAGACTCAAGTCTCCCCGTTAGCTCCTGCATGCTAACAGCGGTTAGCTCTTGTTAGCTGCTGCGTGCTAACAGCGGTTCCGGTGAATGGATCGAAGTAACGGCGCATGTTTAGAGTCACACTGAATGTTTTTCGCCGGTATGTGGGACTCCATCACATCCAGTCCTGGACTAGACCAGGACCGCCGGGGTTTTTCGTCTCCAAACAGAAGTCACCATACCGGTAAGGAAGCCGTCCCGTTGTTGACTCAGTGTCCTGACAGACTGGCGATTGGCATTCATAAACATAATAATTTAGCATTTTTTATTAAAATGAATTCACACCGACTTGATTAAAGAGCGCTCTAACCTAAAACTAACAACTCATGGCCGACAGCGAGCAGGCAGCTGGCAGACTAGAGCGGTGCCAGTCTGAGATGTTAAAGTAGTTTAGCTTTAAAAAATCTAACACAATGATTAAAACAAGCATCTGTTACACAAACTCCACACAACAAAGGGCTCAAATGATCATATCTATGTGATTATTGATCGTACAGAGTGTTAAATTATCCTACAAATACTTTATTTATCTACATCTGACAACACTGTAAGCAGCGCCACCTAGCTAGGAGCTCCCTTAGCTGACGTCACAGGTCCACATATGAAAAAAAAAGCGTTTTTAGAAGCTTTGCAAAAAGGGGCACTTTTGACTAGAAAAATGGTTTAAAAAAATGTATTGTAAAACAAAATACCCTCAATAAACATTTCAAATAGTATTTTTGGACAGAGTTTTATCAGAATTTTTTAAAAAAAAGAACTTAATATATGCTCTTTAAGTAATTTATTTTGAAAGAGGATTTATTGTCCGCTTTGCCAACGGAACACGTTAAAAGTTTATTCTACCAGCTGCTTCCTGTTGTCGCTAAATGGCTCTAGCGCTATCCAATAGCATGTGAAGACGGTTAGATTGACAACCGTTGATCCCGCCCCTATGAATGAGTCATTTCAATGGACAGTGGCCAGACTATATATACACATATATAGTCTGGTTTACCAGGCTAAAAAATATAAGATATTGCCACATTCAAACCAATTGCTGTACTGATCATTTACTTGACATTTAACGGGTGTAGTTATTCTATATCATTTGGCTCTGTCACTAACTGCTGCATAAAACAATCTATAAGTGGCATTATATGTTAAGGCCATGGCAGAAAACTCCTAGGCAACAACACGTACGGACACAGAACTGGAGAAGTAACAATAATAAGTTTATTATAAAGAACCAGGCAGGCGGCGGAAGGCTGAGCTCGGGTTCGGGTTCCGTTCTAGGAGGAGAGTCAGAGTTAATGATGAGCTTGGAAAGGGAATGAGACAGGATGCTGAATACCAGGAGGTGAATGGGGTCTTACGGTTTCCAGAAGAGGATGAGAACTCGGAGAGGAGAACGTGTGTAATCCTGGTGGAGTGGTGAGTGGTTGTGGCAGCGAGAGACAGAATGCTGGAGGGTGGACAGACAGGAGTTGGACCAAGGGGTCTCCGGGTTCCTCAGAGAAGTTTTAGGAGGAGCGGAGGGAAGCTCCGGTTCTGGCGGACTGAACAGAGACGCCGTTCTACAGGACGGGATCCAGGGACAAAAACTTGGACGAGAAAAAGAGCAGAAGGTTAACATCATACTTGGACAAATAACAGGACAAAAGAGGAGGCCTGTTTACCACACTGTAAACGTGAATACTCCGGCGTCGGACACGAGAACCGGCTCCTCCTTATAACTTCTCCTGATGACCAAATGAGAACAGCTGGGAGACGCACCTGCACTGCCTGTCGCACCCTGAGGATGATGAGGTTTGCCACACACACACACACACACACACACACACACACACACACAGGATGTAACATTATATGCTCGTTTTAAATTTTTTTAGAAACATTAGGGATAACATTTTCAACGATTCTGGTCACTTGATACAATTCTAAATGTAAATTTAATATAATTTTTGCAAATGGTGATGTATTTGTTAGGACAACAGAAAGAGGCTGAGAACAGCTGTGGTATTTCTGTTACTTTGCTGTTCCATAATGTAGTATTGGATGTAACTTTAAGTAAAAGTTCCATGTGCTAAATATTTAAGAATGTAATTTTTTTCCTAAATATTGTTCAGATATCCTGTCTTGAGGAACTGGGGGTGGAAACAGCTGCTATTGCATATGACTCTAAAGAGGCGAACCTTCAAGTGCATGTTATGAGCAGCAAAGGAGCCTCAGATTTCTTGAATGCAACGGACATGGCGAACAATTTTGTTTTACATTTTAAAGGTTGACACAGACACATTCACATAGATAAACACAATCTTGTCATATGGCATAAGTAACAATGTTTACAATGTATTTTCCTGCACCTTTTTCAGGAAGCTCCATAACAACTCCAACTGCCAAAGAGCCTGATGAGGTCCTTGTTAAGAAATTGCAGGAAGTGTACAACAAAAAATATATTAAGTATATTTTATAATACCATACTACTTTTAGACTAATTAAAAATGACTAAACCATGAAGTATGTTTTTATAAATGTCTTTATTTAAAAAAAAAACTTCATATCAGTATAAGTATTAGCACATACTGATAATGAAATGTTATGGCCCACAATGATGAATTACAATAACAGTCTGTCTGTGTGCTGACTGTCAATTTGCATATTGTTTTCTCAACTTAAAATGTTTGCTTATAACATTTTACAATGTCTGAATCTCATTTTAGAAGAGGCAGGGGGCAGTGGAAGGCTACCCTACAAGTCTCTGCAAAATTATCATCAATGCTGCTGGACTGCCTGATGGCCTGACCATAAAAAAGCCATCACACTATGGAAGGAAACAGCTAGAAGAAATTTTAGATGCTGCAGATCAGGTTGCTTTTGAAATATGTAAGTGGTTTACACATAGAATCTGACCAATTGCATACTCCAACCACTAATTCTCATTAAGACACTTTCATACTTTTCTCTTCAGGTGTGCAGGATGCAAATGATGAAGTACCTGGATTTGAAAATGCAAGTGCTGTTGTGGGAATGGATACAGAGGGTATGTCAGATTATGTTTTCTGTCATGTTCAGGGGTGCACATAAGTAGTCCGGTGGTCCTCATGAGAACCAGATTTCATTCATGCGTACCAGAACTGACTGCCCGAACGCACCTTTGCTGACCAGCGCTGCGCGGTCCCGATGGGAGACCCCTCAATCTGATGAACTTCACATCCTGTTGTAGCTCAGTGAATGAGTGTTCACATGACCTCTGAAGCTAGTGGACACACATGCAGGACCTCCAACACACACACACTCACAGCATCTCCAATGCGTTTGAGATGCTGTGAATGTTCCCTGCATCGTGGCGCCGTTCAGAGTTTTACCTCTCTGTTTGAGACCCGTTTCTCCTGTAGCTGAGCTCAGAGTCAAAGCTGGGGAGGTTACATCGGTTTTATAACATTAATTTTTGGGTTCTTTTTTTTTTGTGTGTTAGAGATTTCCTGAGATTATAATTGATCTGTGAACGCACACGCTGCCACCGGCATCTGTTTACAGAACGGGAAAACGCGTCTGACGACCGACGGGTTTAAATAACGATGAAGAAACGTAGTGACTCCAGCTCATCCTGAGGGGAGGAGGTGGACTTTACGAAGAGTTTAGACACCGTCCATTCAGCAGGTGTAAGAGTATAAATCCTCTAAAAGCTGAAAAGCTGCAAAGACATCTCAGTCAACCACTGATCAACCCATAGCAGCTCAGCAAGCAACAGATTTTTTTTCCAACATCCAGTTGTTGGTCCAACACTTGATCCAGTGGATTGGCCTTCTGATTTTGTCTGATTCCTTTAGAACAGATATAGTCCTGGCTGATTTATTTACTATTAAACTTTACTAATGAAGTTTAACAAAGTGAGACGTTGTCACAGATCATCAGAAAGTTTAAACTCTAGGGGCCTCTAACTTGATCTCGCATAGGGCCCCCAAAAACCTAGAAACGGCCCTGGGTGCAACGGGTCACAATAGATCCATGATCTGTATGGATCGCCCTCTATGGTTCAGGACACGGTTCACAAATCCGGCTGGCGCTCTGAATCAGCTGATAAATAATTCCCCTCTGAGAAAGACGTTCATGTTGTCATCACATATCCAGTTCTCTCTGTCAGACTCAGTCATTTTAGTTAACCAGAACAAAGGATCACTGATCATTAACTGATCCATTCTCTGATGCGTGCGCGCGCGCAGACCAGCTGATCCTCCATCTGTCAGCTGATTTCCTCTCTGATAGAGAAACCAGACTCATCTATTTCTGCATAAGATAACATGTTGTTTTGGACTTTTATCCGAGCTAATGCATGTTACTACTAACGGTGTTCAGTCAGGAGGATCAGAACACCTTGATCATCACTCCCCCCCCCCCCCCCCCCCCCCCCCCCCCCCCCCCCCCCC
>SSNR01001169.1:7673-24993 GCA_006937965.1 Callopanchax toddi
CTTTGACTCTGAGCTGACTTTTATCCCTCACATTAAAAACGTCACCAAAATAGGTTTTTATCATCTCAAAAACATCGCCAGAGTCCGCCCCATTCTCTCTCGGGCCAATACGGAGACGCTGATGCTTTTATCACCAGTAGAATCGATTACTGCAATGCCCTGCTTTCTGGTCTTTCCAAGAAGAGTACTTCAGGTCTACAGCTTTTACAGAACTCAGCAGCCCGTGTCCTGACAAAGACCAGGAAGCGGGAGCACATCACTCCGGTTTTAAAATCACTGCATTGGCTCCCCGTATGTTCTAGGATCGATTTTAAGATACTGTTAATGGTTTTTAAGTGTCTTAATGGTCTTGGCCCTTCTTATCTTTCTGAACTGCTTTTGCCATATGAACCCTCGCGGTCACTGCGCTCCTCTGGCAGCCGTCTCCTAGTCATCCCTAAAGTCAGGACACACCCACGGCGAAGCTTCTTTTGGTTATTACGGCCCTCGCCTCTGGAACGGACTGCCAGAGGACCTCAGGACCGCAGAGAACGTTCAGGTTTTTAAGAATAGACTCCAGACCCACCTTTTTAGATCAGCTTTTAACTGATTATTATTTATTTAGTTTTTTATTCACATTTTATTGGTCATTTTACTATTCATATAGGTTCTCGTTATTTTATATGCTACGCATTTTAATCCTCCAGTGTTTCCTCTGTGGAGCCCTCTGCCTTGGGACCGGTGGTCGGCGGTGGCGGCTCGGGCGCTCCCCGGTAGGGCCCGGTACTGGGGGGGTTGCCACCCTCCATACCCGGGTGCCCTTGGTTGGTGTGTGTCTGCTGACCTGGTTCTACAGCTGACGAGGCAGAGGGCCCACTAGATGGCGTGTTTCTCATTACTGGAGCCATCTGAGCTCAACATAGTGTTTACTGTGGTTTTTATGTGTATGTGTGGGTGTATGTGTGCCTGGGAATGGGTTGTGGACTGGGAGGGGAGAGTGTCATAATTGTTCTATGTGTGGGAAAGGGAGGGAATGTGGGTTGTATGGGTCATTTTAATCTGTCAAGCACTTTGTGTTGCTCGCTGGGGCATGAAAGGTGCTATAGAAATAAAGTTTGATTTGATCTGATTAAATAAATGCAAAGTCTAACATTTGATTAGTGTTTTTAATCTAGTCCCACCACTAATTAAAATGTAAAAATAAGACGCACACACATTGTATAAAGCCAATGGTACAGACTATAGAAAATTTAAAAGGAAGGGAAAATGTATATGATCAAACTGAAACTATTTATAAGCATGCCTTTCTGAAGGGGCCTTTTGCACCTGAGTTGTGCACTTTAAATTATTTTGTCTGCAGGAGTTTATTTATTTTTGTATTCAAATGAATGTAAACAAATGTAGGTACCATGAAACATTTATTGATTTATAATACTCAGAAAAGAAACACTTTAGTTTTTGTACTCCAAAATTCTGTGAACCTGGAGCTGTTCTTTTTTGTTCAAGCAATAAGTTGAAACCTGAATGTTTTGCTGGATGGTCAGGTGTTCTGCCAGTGCACTTATTACAATAAAAATGTTAGAATTTCATCATTTGACATGTTTAATGGATTTTTAAAAACAAACTTCGATTATTGACAAAATTAAACAAAAACGCAAAAAAAATATTGCAACTTTTCACAAAAGCTGTCGTGAAATCAGGCTTTTTAGGCCGCAACAATCACAAAAAATTGCAGCGATATCCTGGAGGGACTGCCTAATGGACTCAGAGGTCCAAGGATCTCCTTCACCTTTAAAGTAATGTTTTCTGTCATAAACCAGGGTTGAAGGTAGGACCCAGATGCAGATGGAGGACACTGCAGGTAGTTAAAGAAGAGTTTTATTAAATACAGTGACTCAGACCAGGACAAAACACGACAAGGATCCAACAACACTGACAAGATGAGACACAGGTGGCAGGAGAACTGTCAAGTTTTACTTGTTTGCCCTAACTTGAAAAAGGGCTCAACCAGGAAGAACGCTGGGACAACTCTATTCCTTCTTATCTTTAGTTTAATGATGATGTTTAGGATGATTAGGTTGATAACCTAACAACAAAACACATAAATTCATAATTTACAATCAAATTCATAATATACAGTTCCATTAAATATTCTAAATTGACTTTGTTTCAAGGTTGACTAGTTGTTTAAACAAACAGAATCCATCTTCTACACAGTCATTTACAACTCAAGTCCAGCATCAGTTGGTTTAAGAAACAAAATATTCCTTTACCATTGGCATCTTCCAGGTTGGGTTTACAATTGATTCCTCTCCCTCTGTTTCTCTGAGTCTGCATCAGAAGCTGTTGCTTAGGAGGTCACACAGGTGCTGCAGCTCTACTTGATGACTCCTTCCTTCCTCAAGGAGTTCCAACAGTTAAAGGGGCAGAGCCTGTCTTCCAACTCAACACCTCCCACTTGAGCTCCTGGTTTGACGAACCCAAGGAGGTCACAGGTCACGTTTATCTGAATGATGGAAAACTGTTGGAGGTTTGGTGGTCTTTCCCATTTGTGGTGCTTGCAATCATTGTTCTTCAACAGGGAGCAAGATGACCAAGCGTCTGACATCCCTGTGAAGGATTGTGGCAGGGATTTTAGTGGCAGATTTCAGGTTTGCCTTGTTTCCTCTCTTGTTTATGACAGGTTTTGCTGTTGGGACTGGATAACTTGGGAATGTTTTCACTTTTACATCCCTCACAGTACCTTTCTTATCCATGTTAACACTGGTCACTCTCCCGAGTCTGTATTGACCCCGTAAGGCATTCTGGTCAGCAAGCCAGACAACGTCTCCAACAGCCACATTCCGTTCCTTTGTGTGCCATTTACTTCTCACAAATAAATGAGGTCCTGCAAACTGACTCCATTTCCTCCAGAACTTATTGACCTCTGTTTGGATGATTCTTAGTCTTTTGTAGGGGTAGTTTTCAAACTCAAAACTCCCCAGATCTCCTGTAGACCCAGTCCTGCCCAGTAGCAGGGAATTTGGGCTAACGTAGTAGACACAGTCCTCCCTACTCTGAGTCCTGGCGTCTATTGACCTTTCGTTTGCCAAATTGGCTGCCATGTACAGAAAAGTCTGGAATTCCCCCCATGTAAAGATCCCATCTCCTCCCAGGTTGTACAGGGCTTTTTTCACTATACGAACTGCTGCTTCAGCTGCACCATTCCTGTGAGGTGAATCTGCTGGATGGATCTTCCAGCTCCATTCAGTTCCATTCTTTGCAGCTTCATTTTCAAGCTTTGGTTTATTTAGCTTGTCCAGAAATATGTGTAGCTCCTTTAGGGCAGGTCTAGCTCCCACAAAGTTCTTGCCAGGATCAGACCACAGCTTTTTGGGGTGTCCTCATAATGCTGTAAACCTTTGGAAGGCTAGTAGGAACCCCTCAGTTGACTGGTCACTGACAATATCTGTGTGTATTGCCCTTGATGCCATGCAGCAGAAGACAATCCCCCATACCTTGAGTCGTACTTTCTTCTTCACTTCATCTTTGACTTCATAAGGTCCAAACAGATCCACCGTTGTGAATTCAAATGGTCTGGCTGGCTCTGTACGCTCTGTAGGGAGGTCACTCATGATTTGCTGGCATTTCCGTGCTTTGAGTTTTCTGCATATTATACAGTTGTCAACAACTTTTTTAGCCAGTCTCCGGCCTTTAACAATCCATGCCTTTTTTCTCATTTTTAATAGTGTTCCAGCAATTTCCTCATGGTTGTCCCTGTGAGCTTCCTGGGCAATGAGGTATGAAATCCACGATTCATATGGAAGGATCGGAACAGCGATTTTGTCCTCATTAAAGATCTGGACACGTCCTCCACATACTAGGAGTCCTGAACTCACATCTTTATACACAGCCAACCTGTTCAGAGTGGTGTCCTGGAAACTCACACCCTCTTGTGCTGAAAGAAAAAGGTCACGAAGGGCATCTTCACACTCACCAACAGAAAGTGTAGACTCTTTAACTTTCTCCTTTAACTCTTCCTCTGGCAGAGATTTCTGCCGGTCACTTGCAGTGGAAATTCTTGTATGCAGTTTGGTTTTCCACTTCATAACTGCTCTCCAGACCCAGGCAAGCACCCTCGTAGCTTTTGATAGACTGCTGAATTTTGTCAACTCAAAAAGCTGCTTGGCTGCCAGGCCAGCTGGGGGTCTTCGTTTCCTATCAACGTCCATACTTCCAGGAACATCAGACTGGGTGTCGAGTTTTTCTCTTTTTGCTTGGGACCTGGTCACTACTGCTGAGAAGCATTTTCTCTGGAGTTTATTTACACGTTCTCTAGCATTTACAGCCACATTTTTTGCAGATTTCTTTGGCCAGTCTTCTATTGGCTGCTTCAAAAATGTTGGTCCTTCCTGCCAGGTTGAACCCTCCTGAAGATCCTCAGAAGTTCCTCCCCTTGTTATGATGTCAGCAATGTTTAAGGTACCTGGTATCCACCACCAGTCCTCCACTGGTCCACTCTTCTGGATTTCTCCAACTCTGTTTGCAAAGAAGGTCTGATAGCCGTAACTGTCTCGCTGGATAGCTCCCAACACAGTCTGGCTGTCTAGTAGATGGAACCATCTCTCTACTAACGTCGGACAATGTTTCTCTATGTATTTCCGCAGTCGTGTAGCAAAAACTGCACCACACATTTCCGCTTTGACTGCTTCACCCTTTTGATCCAGTGGTGTCAACTTTGCTTTAGACTCAACTAGTCTGACCTGAACACCTTGTTCTGTCTCCCATCTGAAGTAGACAACTGCTCCGTAACTTTTGTCACTCCCATCAGAGAATGTTATAGCCGTAGGTCTCCCAACCCAGTTAGGAGGAGTGAGGCTTCGATTGAAGGTTACATGGCGTAAGCGTGCATATTCTTCAAACAGTGTGATTGCTTCCTGTCTGAGGTCTTCAGAAAGGGGTTTGTCCCAGGTGTCTTGTGTCAAACCTTTACCTCCAGCCTCTTGGAATGCTTGTCTGACAAGTATGGCCCCTTTTTGTTTAACAGGAGTGACTAGACCGATTGGGTCATAGAGACTTGCTACTTGACTCAGCAGTGTTCTTCTGGTCAGGGGTTTAGGGGTTTTGCTCTGTATCTCCTCTTCAAGGAGGTTTTTACCCACCCTCAGTTTTTTCCTTCGTTTGGAAAAGTTAATGGAGGTCATGATGTAAAGTTTGTCCTCTTCAACCAGATATCCAACTCCCAGTGCCTTATTATCATTGCTCTTAATCTGGTTTGGAAGTATTAAAATGTC
This sequence comes from Callopanchax toddi, assembly GCA_006937965.1. Lineage (NCBI taxonomy): Eukaryota > Metazoa > Chordata > Actinopteri > Cyprinodontiformes > Nothobranchiidae > Callopanchax > Callopanchax toddi. Next base: position 12,926 of record SSNR01001169.1, read on the forward strand.
TCTGCTTGATGGTGCTTCTGGGTTCTGACTTTCTCCTTGCCTCCCACTTTGACCCGACCGGACCCATGGCTTGAGGGAAAATCCTCCTGCTCTCAGGATTTTTTCCACTCCTTTGGTGCGCTCATTTAATTCCTTCAAATCATTGTGAGAAGTCAGGATATCATCCACATAGCTGTCTTCTTCAATGATCCTGCGTTCCTCTTCAAGATGGGACACATCAGGCAGTTTTGCGGTTTCTCTCATAGCCAATTGTGCCAGGCACCCTGCTGGGCGATCACCCATGTTGACCCTGGTTATGGCAAACTCCTGCAGCTCCTCATCCTGATCATCTCTCCACAGGAATCTGTGAAGATGCATTTCTAGGTCTTCCAGCCACACCGAGTTATACATTTTCTTGATGTCACCAAGAGCAGCACACACTCCTCTTCTGAACCTCAGCAACACAGCTCGTATTGGGTTGAGAACATCTGGTCCCTTTAACAGAAGGTCATTCATACTTAATCCTTTGAACTTCTGACTGCTGTTCCACACAAGACGTACTGGTGTAGTTGCAGAATGAGGATTGGGTGCTAATAAGTGGCTCACGTACCACACAGGTCCTTTCCATTCATTTATGGTGTCTTCTGTGAGTTTCTTTGCAGCACCTCTCTCAATCATTTCATGAATCTGGGCTGCGTATGCTGCTTTCCATTCTGGATCTTTATCAAGTTGTTTTTCAGTTCTCAGGTATGTCGCCTCAACACCATTCCTGTTGTTGGGTAAACATGTTGGGGTAACAGTCCAGGGGTATTTGGCATCCCAGTGTGGCTCTTGACTATGGTGGTCTGCCTTTATGTGGGTGAGACATGCCTTTATGGCTTCAAGTTCCTTTTCTTCCACAAGTGTCATCTCTTTCCCACCTGGCTGGCAGTTACCACAGCGACATCCTCCACATTTGTGCTCGCAGGCTGCCCCTATGCTGTCCCACTTCCACCATTCCATAAACTCTTGGCTGGTAACTGTGTTTCTGGTTTCAGCTTTTTGCTCCTCTGTTTTCTGGATTTCTTGATATTTGACAGCTGCTGCCCTCATTGAACGAGCAAAGTATGTTCCAGTACCATGAGCTTTCACGTTTACTTCCTCAAAAAGGTTGGGGTGGGCTCCAGCAACAGTTTTCCCTAATGGGCCCTCCCATAGAACGAGGTCACCAATGACTTTTATTCTTTGTGGAACAAGTCTGCCTTCTCTGTGACTAATCAGTAGATCAATAGCCTCTGGTCTTTTCAGCTCTTCTGTTGTGGTTCCTGGAAAGAGCATTGTCAGCACTTCTGGCTGGATTACGTTGTGCACTTTTGCTATTTCATCTAAGCCATAACAAACAAGTTCATGAGCTCTTTCAGTACCTTTAGGTGTCTTCACCCTTACTTTGAGGAGGTATCGTCTTGTATTGACTTTCATCATCATCCCTCCGACACCATAAACAACCAGAGTGATTGTTTCACTTCTCAGCTTTAATCTGCTGGCAGCACTGTGTGTGATGTAGTTCGTATCTGAAGCCAGGTCAATAAGGGCGCTGCATTGGCTGTTACTTCCATCAACATCAGAATCACAGGCGGTTCTTTCAAGACATCTCGTCCAATCGGTCCAGGTTGGATTGTTTCTCTACTGCTGGACTTTGCCACCACATTAGTGAAAGCTCTGATGCATTTTACTGCCATATCTGGGGTGAGTTCTGACAAGAAGTCCTCTTGTTCATCAGTCAGTTTGTTCTTTTTCTCACACATCATGTTTTTCTCTTTGGTTTTTTCTTTTGGACAGAGGAAATAATGATGCCTGAAGGTGCCTTCTTTCCTACAGTCTTTCTCTCTGCATAAGAAGGTATCTGTACAATCAGTAGTATCACTATGTATTCTAAGGCATCTCCTGCAAGCTCCAGTTTTCTTCAAAACAGCGTTCTTTTCATGGAGATTCAAACCTTTGAACTTTCTACAGAAGAAGATTTTATTGTGATGCTTTTCATCTCCACACACAACACATACATCTTCTAAACTTTTCTTTGTGGTACTTGTTGAGGCGTACCTCCTGTCAGATTTCTTTTCTTGACCCTGGTACACTCTCTCTGTCTTTTCACCACCCTTAAGTTGTTCCAGTCTTTCAAGGACCTTTTCCTGCGTTTTAAGGAACTTTAATAGCTCATCAAAATGATGCTCTGGAGTTACTTTATTTTTCGGCTCCAACATGAAAATTAGCCAATCCCTCTTGAGAAAGTCAGGTAATTTGCTCTCAATTGTTTTAATGGCTAATGGATTCTTTATCGCACCGGAATTTCCAAGTTCTGTCAGATCTTTCAAGGCTTTCTCTACAGTTTGTATCAGGTCAATGACTTTTCTTGGTTGATATGCTTTTACTGGTGGGATTTTCTCAAGCTCTTCCAGAATTTCTAGGGCAATTGATGATTTATTTCCATATCGGTTGTCCAACGCTTGGAAGATATCTTCAGCAGTACTATATGTTGATAGTCTGAGTTCCTTTAGAAGTACACCATCAATGCTGTTTAACAGTTGAACTTTTTTAACTTCAGCAGATCCAGATGGTTCTCCTTGTTTCTGAAGTTTCTCCCAGTCTTTTTTCCACCTGTGGTAATCCCTCTTGCTCCCACTAAAGATAGGAAGAGCTATTGGTTTGATCTTCACAATGGGTAAGGGAGGAGTCAGCTGGACTTCACCTGAGCTTTCTGGGCCTTGTCTCTCTTCTGTGGCTCGTGCTGTGACAAATTCAGCTTTCCTTAATTCAAGACCATTATTACGTACTTTAAGGTCTTTTATTCTTCCATCAAAGTCTCTTCTTTCATTTCCAGGGATCCATCTTTCCCACGCTGACATGACTTTGGTAGCTTCACTCAGCTTCTTCATTGAGAGGTCAAGATAGACCTCATAAGCCTCCAGGTTTATACTTTCAACAGGTAAATCACTTGCAGCGCCAGTACTTTTTTCTGCATCAAGAATTGCTTCTGAGAGTTCTTCTTGACCATATCTTGACCACAGGTGCATTTGAGTGAGCTCTCTTGACTCTTTAAATCTTGTTTCAGCCTCATTCGCAGTCTTTTCTATTTCATTTTCCTGCTGCTCAGTAAGACATGGTTCCTCTTCATCTCCTCCTTTCATCTCAGTTAGCAGACCGTTCTTATAATCATCATTTGCTTCTAGGAGTCTCCTGAAGTATTCTGACAGCCTATTGAATTCACCCTTCAGTTCTGCTTCCACCATGACTTCTGCTTCCCTACTGAGGAAGTTTGCTTGTCTTGTGAAACTGCTCTTTGCAGTGGACCGTTCTTTCTTGAGCTGTTGCACAGTCTTCTCTGGACCTTCCATCATTTGGCAGTACAGCTCTTTAAACTTCCACTTCTGCGTCTGCAGCCCTCCTGTAGGCCGTTTGTCCTTCAGTCCAGGCTGTAGCTTGGTTATCAACTGTCAAGTTTTACTTGTTTGCCCTAACTTGAAAAAGGGCTCAACCAGGAAGAACGCTGGGACAACTCTATTCCTTCTTATCTTTAGTTTAATGATGATGTTTAGGATGATTAGGTTGATAACCTAACAACAAAACACATAAATTCATAATTTACAATCAAATTCATAATATACAGTCCATTAAATATTCTAAATTGACTTTGTTTCAAGGTTGACTAGTTGTTTAAACAAACAGAATCCATCTTCTACACAGTCATTTACAACTCAAGTCCAGCATCAGTTGGTTTAAGAAACAAAATATTCCTTTACCATTGGCATCTTCCAGGTTGAGTTTACAATTGATTCCTCTCCCTCTGTTTCTCTGAGGCTGCATCAGAAGCTGTTGCTTAGGAGGTCACACAGGTGCTGCAGCTCTACTTGATGACTCCTTCCTTCCTCAAGGAGTTCCAACAATTAAAGGGGCAGAGCCTGTCTTCCAACTCAACAAGAACAAATGGATTTCACCTGTGGAGACAGAAGGCAGAGGGTTAGACAAGGCACAAGACAGGACACTAGGAGGACACTAGAGGGCGACATATGACATTTTATTCCTTTAATATCTTTACTTTGCCTGATTGCTGCTGCTAGCGGTTCAATAAAAATAGCGAACAGTGAGCGGGAGAGTGGACGTCCCTGCCTGGTGTCCCTCTGAAGACAGAAGCTGGCTGATGTCCGGTCGTTTGTCCGGACACGAGCTGTTTGAGAACTGTATAGGATTTTTATATTTATTATAAAGAGTTTCCAAAACCATATTTATGTAGGGTTGCAAATAAGAATTTTCAGTTCACTCTGTCAAAAGCTTTTTCTGCAGCTAGAGATAAAATATTAGTTTCAATGTTTTTACTGTAAATTTATTTTCTTCTGAGTCATGTGTCCTCAGAGAAGCCCGAGTCTCTCAGGTCTACCAAAGCCTAATCTGAGCTAGGAAAATTACCCCAAACTCACAGAGAGCTTTTAGCAACAGCTTCAGCTGTCAGAGGATGTCAGGCACTGAAGGAGCTTCCTACAAGTAAAGTTTAAATACAACATACAGGATGTTTAACCAATCAGAGCCAGGAAAGACTTCTCCAGTCATCTAGTGTTTCTCAGGAGAAACTCCAGAATAGATTTGACTTAACTTCATGGTCTAATGATTCTAATGTGAAACACGATTGGTAAATGTCCTGTACTTGTGAAGCGCTTTCTAAGTCCAAGGACTCCCAAAGTGCTTCACACTACATTAGACGTTCACACACACATTCACACGCTGATGGCAGTGAGCTACACTGTAGCCACAGCTGCCTGCTGTCAGAGGCTGGAGTCACCACACATAGTCTGGAGCCACTGGGTCTTCCTGACCACCACCAGTAGGTGAGCTGGGTGAAGTGTCTCTGAGGACACAAGGACAAAGTAACCCAGCTGGAGCTGGAATCAAACCAGAGACCCTCTGGTTGCCAGACCTCTACCAACTGAGCTACCTAAATCATCAGTTAGATTCATCTGATGGATCCTAGGCTAATGAGACATTTCAGAGAATCATTTTTCAAATGTAAAAATCTAACATTAAATAACATTGAATTCTGAATATCTTTGATCAGTAAAACATTATTTCAAAAAAAATCCTGAAAAGAAGATTTTTTTAGCAACGATCACATGACCGACTTCAGAGTATAGATGAGAGTCTGTGGGGGGGGGGACACAGATTTGATTTAGGAATCCTGGAACCGTCTGATCTTCTCGTCCTGGATCAGAACCTTGATGACTTCTGCTCCAGTGGTTTGACCTTTGGTCCATTGCAGATAATAAACATAAAACAATATTAATGATAAGTTCAATACTGAACGCTGTGTCTCGTAGGTCTTCAGATACACGCACCTAGCTCTGTCTCTCAGAGCTCCTGTCTGTCTCCTTGTTGACTGTCTCTGTCTTACTTTTTGATCTCAATGTGACATTACCTGAATATATCAGGATTTAAAAAAAAGCTGGTGGCAACCTGTGAAAGTGATCCTTCATCAAGAAAACTCTAAGCCCCCAGGCCTCTTCTGGTTCTTGCTCCTGTTTTGACCCAGGGCCAGCTGGAGTCATTGGAAAACCTGGACAGCAAGGACCACCAGGACTGATTGGACGATTGGGACCTGCTGGACGAATGGGACCACGAGGACCATCTGGAACAACTGGGCCACCAGGACAACCTGGACTTTCTGTAATAGGTAAGGTAAATGCCAAGCTATTAAACCAAATATAAGACATTAAAATACTACTTGTAAAATCAATTAGCAATAAACGATTTTTAAAAATCACAGAGAACAAACTGCCTGAGAAATAAAAGCAGAAACTTTACAGCAGAAACGGTCACTAAGTCTAACCTATCCTCTTTCAAAATGGAAAGCTGTAGGTTTGGCATTAAAAACCTGAGAAGTGTCTGCATTTACAAGAGTGAGTTCTACAGGACAATAACCTATAAATGAAAAGTTTTCCCACAGTTTCTAACGTCAACATTCTGGATGCAGTTCATTGGTTTGAGCTTTGAATGAAGACGACTTGCTCCAAAAGACAACTGGACAGTTAGTCTGTCAGATGGAGAAACCAAAGATTTAAATCTGTTCACATTTTAAAAGCTTGACTTTGTTTAGTGAAGGCAAGAACAAGATTTGTTTTCCTGATTGTTTCAGGTTAGGGTTAGAATCTTGATTGATAGTTTTGTGTATTTGTTACACACGGAATGATGACAACTTTGATTCCGGTGCCATAAGAATTTATTCTTTTCTCTGTAACACAAAACAGAGCTTTAGATGAGTAGCAGTACAGCACTGAGCTCCTCACCGCTAGCTTGCTTCTTCTGCTATAACATGCCTGGTTAATAGAGCTCAACTAACAATTTATCAACAGTATGCAAAACAGGTATAAAGTCAGATATGAGATTATTACTATCATCTTTACAGAACAAAATACTGTTTTAGAGTACAATTTTAGACACCAAATATAATAATATGACAATCATAAATATAACATATAACAGCGCCATAATCATGTGGAAGTGACGTCACCGTCCTGCTACCGTGAGCGGGAGTCACTTAGCTTCAGAGGCTAACCAAACTTGACTGATAAACACCAGAAATACCTCAACTTTGTTCTACTTTTAGGAGATAAAACATGGCATAATAAAACGAACTTGAACATAGTAGAGAGTCTGTGTGTTTAACCTCACCTGTAACACAAAACAGAGCTTTAGATGAGCAGCAGTACAGCACTGAGCTCCTCACCGCTAGCTTGCTTCTTCTGCTATAACATGCCTGGAAGCATCAGCCAGTCATCTTTAAAACTGGACCACTACTGCCATCTATTGGTGGAAATTAGTATTGGCTAAAATGTTTGTGTCTAAAATAAGTGAGGTTTAAAAGAATAACAACTGAGACTTATCTATTATATTTATGTTAAAAAAATGAATTAACTGTTGAGAGTTAAGGGCGCCACATATTCAGTGGCAGCTGGTGAAATGTTTTTGGGGTGGGGCGCATTTTTGAAAGTCAGTTTTCAGATGAGCTCTAACCACATCTCCCCACTAGAGCAGGAATGAAGCAAAATATTTTCATCTGACTGAATATTTTGCTGGTAAAAATCCCTAGTACCACCAGTTCTCTAACAATGTGGAGCTGTTAGGTCTAATTCTACACATCAAACAGTAAAGAAATCATAAAGTCTTCATGAGGAGACCTTAAAATAATAATCAGATACAAATAAAAATAAAAACAACCACAATGTGGTCACAACAGAAGGAAAACCAACCTAACCTCCACAAGGTCAGAAACACAACTTAATATTCACAATCAGCTTTCTACTGACACCACAAACACATCAATCATCTCTAACTAACAGTCAGATCATTAATGTTACGATTCAGACAACAACCACTAACCAACAAGTCATGACAATCAGCTCAACTAATGAAGTGAATTAACAACTAAATAAAGTCACATCCACTGATAAGTCCCATCAAAATAAGTTAAAATACGATTTTAGGACACTCATACAAAACTCCCATAGAGCGCCGTGCGTTTTAAGGTTAAGTAACAATAAACCTTCTCAAAATGTACTAAACTACATGAACAAAAGTATTCAATCAACCTAAGGCCTTAGAACAGCTAGCAATAGTCCATAGGCATGTTTGAATAAGGAAAATCAGCGACAGCGACTCATCGTTAATAAAAGAAAATAAAGAAAAAACAACAAAGTCACTCACCATCCAGTTGATTAAATCAGGACAAATGGAATCCATCACCTGGGTTGTCACAAACTGACAAGAAGGATTCCGTGAATAAATGTCCATTTTGTTTCCTCCATGATAAAAACTCCATGAGCGAAATCTTCCAGGTCAACGTCCTGATCTGAGCTGAGACTCCGGTCTTCTGCGCACGCTTCGGTTTCTAAATTCCGTGACCCAAGGTTCTCCTATACTTTGTATTGAAGATCGAGATAGCAGAGGACCCCTCCCCACACCTCCCTGCATGTTTCTTTTTCTCCCATTGTGTGACTGTACTCGCAAGGTTTTTTGACTGCTGCCATCATTGCTGCCAGCACGTCTCCCTCCCACTGGAGACGAGCTGGGAACTCTCCCTTCTCCTTGAACCATATTTCACACTGGTGCACATTCCATCTGCAGGCAGGTGCCTCCCAGAAGCTGCTCAGGTTTACTGTAAACCAAGTCAAATTCTTTGATTGTGAGGCGTCACTTTCCTGGTTTCTGATTCTGATAACATGAGGAACATGATGGACAACTCAGCATCCTCTACACAAGACAACAACTCAACACATCCTCAGTCAGAGGTCCTTCAGATCTGCTGCAACACAGACAGCTACTGAAGATCCTTCCTGTCCACAGTGTAGGAATCAGAAGGTCAAAGGTCAGCTGAAGCCACTGGTCACTCTAATACCCAAGCTACAGAGATATTGCCTTCTCTTGAAGCCACAATATCCAGTTGCTTGTGACAACTTTCTAAGAACCTCCTTTCTGCCCCAGTTAGAGTTCTTTGACTGAAAAGATTTCCTTCTTTTTAATACAATTATTTTTCTTTTTCACAGACTTCATGACAAATGAATACCAGTGTTGTTTTTCATAAAACTGTATTTAATCAGAATTCATTGTTTAGAAAGTAACCGTTAAATCATAATTATTGACAACATTTTAAATGCATTATTTTAAATCTTAAATACATCAAATGACTCTAATTGATGATTTAATCATGATTTATCATCAGTCATGTTTCATATTAATATCAATATATTAATAATAACCTTTATTTAGTTTAAACCAGGATTCTGAAAAAAATACATTCTTTTTTAGTTTTAGAGAGAAAAGGGGAGTGAACAGAGTTCCTTGATCTTTTAATTTCTCTGGCTGATCATTGGTTAAGGTTAAATCATATAAAACGTATGATTTCCAGATTTCTCCAGGCTCTTCACAGTTTGAGTATCTTCCAGTCTTGCTGCCAGTGAGCCTCTTTAAAGAGTCTCTGTCAAATATGGTCTCTTCCAACATGCCGACTGGAAAACCTTTTGTCTGGAATCCTGCCAGATTCAGACTCAGACCAGGCTAACGGCCTAAGATGACTCATCCTTTTTGTAACAACCCTAAAATTCTAAATTTGATCCAGAGGACACCCATATTTTTGAATCCAGCTCCAGAACTGAACTGCTAAAACAGACTCGACATCATCTACACGCCAAAGTCAACAGCTTTACCAGAGAGACATCTACCTGGGACCAGTCTCGTCCAGCCTTAGTGATACTGATCACCAAGACCATCAGGTCACCCTCCAAGTTGTGGGAAGGACTTCCTCTGAACTTGTTGAGACAGACTTCTCCAGACAGCCACCAGAAGCTGACCTGGTACGGCGACCTTTGATCAACATGATGTCAGATTGCTTATCATAATTGATCAATTATCAGTAATTACTCAAATCAACTCAACCAGGTTAATTTTATAATTATTCAACTTCATTTTCTTAAGAAACTAAACTAGACTCTTCTTTAAATAATAATGGATTGGATTTCTAGAGCACCTTTCACTGACAAAAATCACAAAGTGCTTCACAAAAAACAGAATCAAACATGATAAAAACAAATAAAATCAATAAAACAAACAAAAATATCATTAATCAACAACAAGAGAACATAAAAGAGTTATTTAAAAGCAGTTTTGAATAATTGGGTCTTCAGCTGCTTTTTAAAGGAGTCCAGACTGTCTATACAGCGTCAAACTAAAGGAAGGTCATTCCAAAGTCGCGGTGCAACAGACTGGAAGGAGAGATCACCTGGACTTTTATAGTGATAAATTGATTTTTATATAAAACTATATTTTGCCTCTGTGTCAAATTATTAATAAATGTTGGTTCCCTGCCTGATACCCAAAAGCACCTATTTTATACTCAATCTGATATTAATGATCTGACAGTTTTAATGACTCATCATTTGTGAGTCATTGAACCTTGTCCGATACTTTTAATATTTTATTGACAGTTTATTAAGTGTAACTACTTTACAAATGTTACAACAGCTAGATCCACCTTTAATGATTCTTTAAAAAAGAAGAAAAAAGTAAATTATTTACTTTAGAATCTAATCGCTCTCTCGGTGTTATAAGTATTTTTGATTTGATTGTGATTCAGGACCACCTGGAGCAGTTGGACCCCATGGAGAACCTGGACCACGAGGAGAACCTGGAACACAAGGACCACCTGGAGCAGTTGGACCATCAGGTATGATGAATTCTGTTAATAGTTAGACTTAAAATTCTCCAATTGTTGTCAAAAGCCTTCTGTGTGATTGTTCTCATGATTAGAACTCTCATGTCTTCACTGTATTCGTCTCAGATATTGAGCCACACATTTAATGTGACCGTGGTGAAATGTTTACTTTGACTTCACACCTCACCTGCAGTGTTGGTCAAGTTACTTGTAAAAAATAATTAGTTATTAATTACCGATTACTTCAACAAGAAAGTAATCCAGTTACTTTACTGATTACTTATTTTCAAACGTAATTACTTTCCTTTTTACTACTTTTACTTTATTTAGTTACTTTTTAAAAACATGTCCGATCTGAATATTCTATAAACCAACAGACCTTTCAGCCTGATTCTGTTCTTTCTGCATCCATCACATCAAACTGAATCAAATCAGTCTCTTTTTTAAACACAACATTATTAGTTTTATTAGCTTAGGTCTTTAAAGTTTATGCACATTGCATCAAGCAAATGTTAAATTAAATTTTAGTCTCAGACTTGAAGGAGTTAATTGAACATTTAAAACTATTTTCTGCACATTCAACCAGATTTGATGAAAATAAATCAAGTCTTTCTCCAGTTGATCTGAATTTCTCTCTGAGTGTAGCCTTCAGATTACACTCTTAATATCGTCTTCTCTCTCAATCAAGGATGACATTTTGATTTGAATGCAGGAGAGACACGAAGTACAGGTTGTTTTTTTGTCTTTTGGATAGACACACTGATCCAGTCTTACCTTGTGATCTTTAGCACTTCTTTTTATTTGCAGGCTTCACTATGCAACCATTCTAACCCTGACGTGTACAAATCTTCTTTTATACTCTCCGCTATCACTCAATCATCAATGTATAATACAGCGACACCATGTGGTCACAAGTAATATTACAATAATTATTCAGGAGGACACAATATACACAATATCAACACACATGTGTGGGGTTCTAGAGGTGGGGAAGAGGGTCTTGAACTGTTTAAACAGTGCCATGATATCAACCTACACCTAACAACAACAGCCAGTATCCAATCAATCGATCAATTGATCAATCGACCAACCGGCCACCCAGTCAGTCAGTCAGTCAATCAATCAATTGTTTATTGGCAGACTAAAAATCTATTTTAAAGCTACACTCAGCAGCTTGATGAACAATGTAGCTTTTAACATTTCTTAATGCCTCTTAACAACATTCTAACATAGTTTAGCTATACATATATTGTGGAGATTTAAAACCCCCCACAATAAATCAATAAAGTGGTTGTCCCACAGTTCTATAAACACTTAAGGCAATCCTGTCGTTCGGTCTGAACGACAGGATTGGACAATCCAGCTGTCTGTCTGCTGCACTTCCTCACTGCCTGGCCACATTTTTCAGCAGAACATCCAGGAAGTGAGAGAAGGACAGAAACAGCTGTTAGCGCTTCAATTTTAGGAAAAAATACCAGAGTCCCAAAAAGAAAAACAGCTTTTCAGCTAGCAGGAAGCTAAAAACGTTTGGACGTAGAAAGAGGAGAAACCAGAGGAACGTTTCTACGGCTGGAGTTCTGTTTTGAACAGTTACGGTGGCGATGCATGGTCCAATATTGCGGAAAGGCTGGCCTACAGATTTTACCAGACGAGAGGGGTGAGTGCTCTGAGATGTTTCTGTAAAATAGCTAGCGAGACCTAGCTTGTTTACAATGTTGCCCAGTGCAGCTTTAAAAAAAAGACAACACACCAATAAAAGAGAAACACAAGACATAAAACCTTTGATAAAAACAACAATATAATCCTTTATAAACAAACTGGGTAAAAATACTTAATATAGTGTAAATTAGTTTTTAGACAG
>SSNR01001170.1:1775-13367 GCA_006937965.1 Callopanchax toddi
AGACACATTGAGACTGAATTACATTTATATTTCAAATATGACAAACTACTGCTTTCACAGTAGCAAAATAATTGTATCTGTACATTTTTAACATCAGCTTTCTGCCTTTAAAATCCTGTCCTATGTGGCTTTTTACTTTGAGCACCAGCTCTGCAGACCCCCCCACCCCCCGGCTCGTGAAAACGCCTGTAAAAATGAATGTGGCCCTTACAGGTTTTTAGTTGCTGACCCCTGCCCTACGCAGATAAAGAATCGCTGGTTAACAGTTTCTCCTCAAGCCAAGTGTAGCTGAAGTGAGTTAACAGACAGGAATATCAGTTTTTCTGCTGATTTAGAGAGCGCCACATTGAGCTACGTTATCAACCGTTCTAACGTTCATTTACCAACGATTGACAGAACATGCATCTTAATTTTGGAACTGTGCAACCAGGTTGTCGTGTAAAATTGTTCACTGCTTGTGAATTGGTGTTAGCTTTTGGATTTTAATGGGTATTTAAGTCAATTGAGTTTCTTTATTTTAAAGAATTGAGATCTCAGATTACTCTGGTGCACCCAGGATTGACCCCAAATGTGATAAAATAGAGAATTTAGAACCACCTTGCTCCTATAGAGGAACCTATTGGCCCATTAGTGTGATCAACTAGCACAAGTTATTGATGATCTCTTTATTAATCCTTGTGTGTGTTACACAAGGTTTGTTGTTTAGTAGAATGAAGTGTGTTGTTGTAGCGTTCATCTCCAGGTCAGTGCTGAGTAGGTTTAGTCAATCTAGGAGGAGAGTTCATTCCTAGTAAAAACTGAGAGAACAGCTGTAGGGTTTCCTTCACTCATTCTGAACTGATTGGTACTTTTTATTCCCTTTTCTTCTTCTAGTTCTCCTGTTTTTATTATTGTGCTGCTCAAGCTGATTTACACACTGGATTTTCTTTAGTCTCACTGTTTTCAATAAACATGGATGATTGTACTTTTCAAATCCTACTACTACTACTACATTCAAATGATTGTTATGAAAGTATTAAAGTTTGTGTGTAAATGTTAACAGGAGCAGCTGTTTGATGAAATAATGAGTGTTTGTGTGTTCAATCGAACCAAAACAATAAATGTGTTTTTGTCTGAAAAGTGTCATATTGTATCTAAGAATCAAAACACAACAAGACTATTTCTGTGTAAAGAAAAGACACAACATTCCTAAAAGCCAGTTTATTTGTCTGAAGGAATCAAAGTCAAACTAAGAAACTCGTCTCTGTCTGATGTTGAACCCAATCAACACAACTTCTATCGAGTGAATCAGAAAGAAGAAATCAAAAAGGACAAAGCAAACAGAAACGTTACCATTCCATCTTGGTGTAGACTGCTCTTCTAAAAGAATCCTGAAGAAACTCCCAGAGGGTCTGCTACTGGTCACCTGGTCCTGGATCTGGATCTGGTCCATGTGTATTAAACACAGCTGTGACTGGGTCTGGTCCTGGATGTGGTTCTAGTCTGGATCCAGTTCTGGTTCTGGTCCTGATCCTGGACTCAGTGGTTTCATGTCTCATCTTTCTGATCCTCTCAGCGCTCCCCTCTAGGACCTTTGAAAAGCAGACAGAAAGGTGTGAAATGAAAAAGACTTGATGAATCCCAGAGGGAAGCAGAATTCTTCCACTTCCTGCTTTAGGTTTGTTCAAAGAATGATTAAAGATGCTTCTAGTTTTCCTCTCTATGAAACCATGACAGTAGAGACCTGCTGAGGCTGAAGTCCTGATCAGTATTTCATGTCAGGACTCAAAGGTGGACACACGATGACTTTACAAGTCCACCAGGAGGTCTACAGGTCTGTGACAGCAGCAGGAGACCCACCTGGACAGGTCCCACCATTCAGATCATCTTTACACTTCTACAAGTTGGGACTTGATAACCCGCCTGACTTCAACCAGTCAGAGACAAACATCAGATCCCAGATCAGTTAGCTCAGACTGTTGGAGACCTGGATAGAGTTCTGAAGGTTCTGCTTCAAGTCCAGGTTCAGCTTCTTCTTCTTCTACACTCCAACCATCAAATGAAAGAGTGAAAACTTCTATCACAACCAGTTTGAGTGTGAAGGGCCTCGGTGGTGTGCTGGGATTCTTCATGGTCACCAGTCTCAGAGGGACTGCTTCAAATCCCACCTGCTACTGGAACCTGGATCAGAGGAACAGTCCCACAGTAGTGGGTCGGGTCGGGGAGGAGGACGTGTCTCCTCCTGAGGACCTGACTGATAAATATGGGGGTTATGGAGCAGGAGACCAGGACCAGCTGGACTTTTACTACAACCAGAGTCTACAGGAACTGATGGAGAGGATTTGGTAGAAAATGGAACAGATGTTGAAGCTTTTCAAGTCAAAACTCTGGATGTTAGAAAAGCCTTTGATTTGATTTCTAAATGATCTGCTAACAAACTCTATCAGCTTCACCTCCAGCAGGAGGAGAGAGAATGGGGACGTTTCTAAAGGGACCTGGAAGGACAAAGTCTCACATTTGGACATCGTTCATCATCACAGGGGCCACCAGGCCCTCTGTCAGCCACCAGACTACGACTCAATCACAATGTCACCCAGCTGGAGTGGGATTCAAACCTTCAAACAATACCATCTGATGCTTTGTTCCATTTACTGACAGTTTCATGAGAATAGCATGTGAATGTGACATTAAACAAAGTGGTGAATGGTGGTGGTGCATGTGAATATCAGGACTTTAATCAACAATATTACAAGACATTCAAAGACTCATCAATAAGACAAACTAATGACTGAGCAGGGATTGACTAACATGCAGCCTCTGATCAAGTCTGAATTATGAATTCTAATGAGAAGTTTTGTGTTCTTACATCCAGTTTGAACCAGACAGCTCCTTGCTGCAGTTCAGCCACCGCAGCTAGACAGCTGTAGAGGCAGCCATCTTTACTGGGGCGACACGCCGCCCCCCACCATGAGATGCTAGGTGTAAAGAAACAGAGCAGGCTGAAGTCTGGAGCCTCTTCCATCCATTCTAGGGGATAAAGCACTATTACAGGTACTAATAAATAAAGTGTCCAGCTGGATGAAGGGACCACTGAACATCTGGAATATTACAGCTGTTTGTTGTCTTTCTGTCCGTCTCCTTTGATTGTTGTCTGAAGCATCAAAACAGAGAGAAACAAACATGAACGACATGTTTTCATCAACATCAGCTGGGATTCAATCAACTTAAAGCTCTGGAAACACCATCAGCTGTCTCTACTAGTAAACAAACACAATAATAAACAACTAACTCAGGTTGGTCAGCTGCAACAAAACAAACCAGTCCATCATTTGATTCAAGTCAATGGAAGAATCCCACTGCTTTGATTGGAGGCTTTTATTCTGAAACCGGAAGTAGAACACTCCTAGATGTTTTTTTACTTTCTGGCTCCACTCTGCCCTCTGGTGGCCTTGGACTGTAACTACATGGTAAAGTCTGTGTTTACGGAGACGTGATTTCAGTCAGAATGTGTTTGATGACAGATTTGATCTCTGGAGCTTTGACTTTATTGACTAATACTTATTAGAAGTTGATCTGATCTGAGTCTGATGAAACCATTTCATTGTTGTGTCTCATCTGGAGCCATTAGAACACAATGACTTGACACACCTTACTATACTTGTGGGGACAGTTGATCCAGTATTTGTCTAAAAGGGACAGAGAGTCCACAAGAGGAACTCTTCAGGACTCACTTCCTGTGAGTTGATTCAGAACTTTAAAGAACTTCCAGCTCCACAGCTGCCTAAACTGTCTGAATCTGTTCATCTAGTTGAACCACAGCAGGCTGCTGGACTCAGTGTTTTTCATGTCTGTAAAATGAGAACAGAACAGAGCTGTGGGCCAATCAGAGGTCAGATCAGCTGATTTTAGAAACACATCAAATCTCAGCTCTGGGTTTCAGGTTGAATAACAACAAAGACATCCAACTGCCTTCATTTGGACTCAAACTGTGTTGGAACAAGTTCATTTATTAAACTAATAAATCGTCATTTTTTCAAAACTCAACACTTTAAAACTCAAACTGAACTGAACTGATCTAAAACCATTGATGACAGATTGAAAACCACGTCTACTAAAAAGCTTTTACTTTGTTAAAACAGGAAGTAATGTCTGAACCTTTCCTAACTTTCTGACATTACTACTGTAGTTACTAAATGTGTCCACCAGGGGGCAGAAAGCCTCCATCTCCATGAGCTAGCAGCGTTTAGAACAGGGGTGTCAAACTCATTACGGTTCAGGGGCCACATGCAGACAAATTAGATGTCAAGTGGGCCGGACCAGTACAATCCTAAAATAATTACCTATAAATAACAAGTGCATGTTTTTCCCCATGTTTTCATGCAAAAAAAAATTACAAGTACTTTTGAAAATCTTCACATTTATTCAAAAACTCTTTTGCAAAACACAAGATAAACAAATATTTCTTAAGACAATTGTGCAGAATGCTGGTGAAGGTCCTCAGTCATCCAGGTCATGATAATCCAAAAAGGGTTTTAAATAAAAGCAACTGGACTTATTTGGTTCTTTGAAGACGTTTCACTGCTCGTCCGAGTAACTTTGTCAATTCTGTCTGAAGTAAAGGAGAGAGAGTCTTATAAGCTGTGCTTCTCTTCCTCTGTCTGTGACACACCTCCTTACCCCCTTGAGGAGGTGTTCGCTCCACTGTATTCAACTGGAGTCCTGGTGAGGTGTTTTGATTAGAGGTGTGAATTGTCTGGGAATTAAGTTCAAAGCAGACTGGTAGGTGCTGGAAAGATGAAATCTGAGTCCTCCTCCTCTGTTTAAAGTTGGTTTTTCACATTTGACATAGATGGCTTCTTTAACTCCTCTCTCTTTTTGTAAGTATTATTGTAATATTATATTATTGTAAGTATTACCGGTATTATTAATAATTGTGCAGAAGTACGCAAAACTTTATTGTCTTAAAATATTAATACTAAAAGATTTCCAACATGTAGAAACACCTGGATGAGAGAATCATTTTTTGCAGTGTTCAAACTGACTCACGGTCTGGTCTGGAGGCTCTGCCTCATTTTCAATGAGGGTCTCTATATAGACTATGTGGGTTTGGTACTGGTTTACCTTTTTAAATAGGGTCTGGGTTTGAGGAACTCAGTGTTTCATCTAAAACTGTATAAAAGCTGCTAAATCCAGGTGATGCTGACTGGACACCATCAGTTTCACCATGGTTTCATTTAGACCAGGTCTGAGGGAAAACCCAGATCTGGATCCAAACCCATTCAGGTGTTTTTAGCTCAGTGGCAGCAGGACGGTCACGGTACTGATCTGTGCGCCCAGCTGACATCCAGCGCTCTAGGTAAAAATATCAGCTTCAGCTCAGGGCAGCGATGCTGCAGCTGAGCCAGAAACGAACCAAAGGCGCGGACCAGGACGCACAGAGCGCAAACGCTCCAGTTTGGGCACTGATCTCTGTGCGTAACGCGATCGGAAGCCCTGGCCTCATGTTCCTGTGACTAGATGTGGAGGATTAATCACTGACCAAGTTGACAGGCGCAGCGCGAGGAGGACGGCAAGTTCGGTTAGCTAAGCTAAAGCTAAAGGAGTACTACTGGATCAGGATAACAGCTGGGCTGGTTACAAACTGTTTTTTTTCCCAACAATATCTTTATTTTGATTTTTTGATTATTTTTTCATAAACAAATTATAAACATTCCAACAATCTAACACTACATAAACATACACTCCTCTCAGACAACAACAGCAAAAATAAAAATAAAAGACAACAAAAAACAGATAGTTTTCAAATTCATCACTTAGGCTTAAATTTATCATTGCCCCAAAATAAATATCATTGTCCACAGTTCTCTTCATCCTCAATTAATACACATCCTTCTACAAAGTCCATAAATGGTCTCCATACATTCTCTAAATGGTCCATTTTCCCTTTTAGTAAACATGTTATCCGCTCCAAAGGCAAAGCTTCCATCATGTGTTTGATCCACTGTGTAATACTTGGTTCCCTTGTTTCTTTCCATTTTAGTGCTATTAATCTTTTTGCTTGTAACAGGCCCATATCAATAAACATTTGTTCACTTTTTGTATATCTCATGTTTTCAGGGTATAAACCCAGAATGAGGAAACCAGGATCTAACCTAACATCTTTGGATATTATTTGTTTTATAGTTTGTGTTACTGCAACCCAAAAAGACTTAATCTTCCTACATTCCCAAATACAGCGCCATAGAGGACCTTTATCTTCGTTACATTTAGTACATATATCTGGAATATTAGAGTTATATTTATGTAATTTTTCAGGTGTGATGTATATTCTCATTAACCATTTGTATTGCAGCAACCTTAATCTAGAGTTAATTGTTTGTTTTTGATCTTTTGTGCAAACCAGTCCCCACTGTTCCACAGATAGATCCTTTTTTAAATCATTTTTCCAGCACTTAGCCTCCTAATGAGTTTTCAGATGATTTGGATGTTTTTAATTTGTATATTTCTGATATAGCCCCTTTTTTTGAACTACATTTACTAATTGTTTCTTCCAGTTCAGATTTTGATGGTTTAGTACAAATATTATTTTGTTTTGCTCGAATGTAACTTCTGATTTGAAGATATTTAAAAAATAGTTTCTATCTATATTGTATTTTTGTCTAAGCATATCAAAAGACATCATATTTTGAGAGTCTATTGAGTACAAATCTTGAATTTTTTGGATTCCTTTAATTGACCATTGTTTAAGTCCTTGATCCTCTCTTCCTGGTTTGAAATCCTGGTTTCCCCACACCGGTGTAAACTGTGACAGTACAACAGGTTCCTTCATAGAACATTTTACATCACTTTGACCATGTTCTTTACCATTGGATTTTTTGTTTTTTTAATCAAGTTTAACACTGTATCTGAAAAAGTATATAAAGGTAAAAGTGGATGCAAATGAATACTTTCCATCTCTGTCCACTGGGGGGCATTGTTTAAATCAAAATAATATCTGATGGACCTAATTTGCCATGCCCAGTAATACCACTCAATATTTGGACACATCATACCACCTTCACTTTAAGGTAAATAAAGTTTTGTTAAAAATTTCTAATTTCTGAATCACTACCCTTCATAGATATTATTATTAACTCTTTGAGCATGTCCGAGAGGGCAAACAAAACAAAACACAAAATGTAAAAAAACAATATGCCACATAAACAAAAACAATAACTCCCACCCACCCAGTTACCTGGGTACCCCTTTCTAATGTTCTACTTCCAACTTTACCATGTTCAGATCTCAGATTAAAGATCTGCTAACTTAAAGTAACTGGCCTCACGCCTAGCTCTTCCTTGCTCCCTATAATCTTAATGACTCCTTTAACATAAATGATATCTTACTGCTCCTAATAATGAGTCACCCGCTCTATTTTAAATGACCTTTTACCTTGATGAAGTTTACTACATTTGTTTTCCCTGATGTGTCATTACTCCAGATTGTGTGTCCTTACAAAATCTTCTTTATTTCTTGTTCTGCTGAATCTCCTCTATAAAGCTTTGGACTTCTGCTGGTGTGTTGAATCTGTGGACTTGCTCCTTGTATGTCACTATCAGTTTTGCTGGGGGTACGATGCCGCTTCTCAGCCCCATCTTCCTGAGGTGGGCTGAAAAAAGTTAGTTTCAAACCCTGGTTACATTTAAAGGCAGAGGATTGACCCATCTCTGGGTCAGCAGTTTCTGACACAGTTAAACATCCTTTTGAGCCCTGGGGTTGATGAGATCCATCCAGGGTACCTGAAGAAAATCAATGTTGTAGGACTGTTCTGATCTGCTTCTGCTACATTGGATTAGCAGATTGGAGTGGTTGATTTGGACAGCATGGTGTGTTCCACCAATAGTGGGTCACCCTCCTCATTCTCACAGGAAGGTACTTTACAAGAACACCAGAAAGGTGTGTCCTTTGTTCACTTGAAACTCAGATTGAACCCATTTATTTCACACATTCCTGTAGGTGCTGTGGCTTAGTGGCCCAAAGCGCCTGTCTTGTAAACAGGAGATCCTGGGTTCAAATCCCAGCAGTGCCTGCTTTATTGTAAATGGGTCTAAAGAGGAGGATTCTTTTGAAACTGAAGGAGTTCTAATCACAAGCATATTAATGTCATTGTTTGTATTTTAGAATGCAGGTTGTGTATAATGTGCCCTAGCAATGCTATGTACTGACCACTTCATATACTACAAAGTTTCCACCATCTTGGAAAAATTTCATTTACCAAAGTCTCCCAAGCACTGCTAGTTACCCATTGGAGGTTTTGTACTGGTTTTAAGTTTGTCATTTTACCTGTCTAGTAAACACCAGTCCCTTATGTTCACATCCCAGCAGTGCATGTCTGATCACTAAATTTACATTCTCGAATTATTGACAGCTTCATGGTTTTCAAATTTTAAAACATAACCATGCTTGTTGATGAAGGATCTTTAAGTATGATGTAACGTCGGGTTTTTTAGTTGGTTAAACTTGACACAGTACTTTGGATAATTTCAATTTAAACCTCAAGGCATTCATCCCTGCATGGCTTGGGTTTTCTTTGTGACAAAAATCTTCCAAGAAGTACCAAGCACCTGACACTGAGGCGCTGTGGCTTAGTTGGTCAAAGTGCCTGTCTAGTAAACAGGAGATCCTGGGTTCAAATCCCAGCAGTGCCTTATGTAGAAAAGCTGCTATAAAGACACTCTTTGATTATCATGATAGCAGATGAACACTCTCACTGCCATAGGAATTCCAAGATCCACATTGAACAATTTTCTTGCCTCCATTTGAAAAGGTTGAACAGGACAGTTCTTATTTTGAACATATTAGATCAATTCTGTTTGTGTTCCTTGGGTCATGTTACATTTAAAGGCAGAGGATTGACCCATCTCTGGGTCAGCAGTTTCTGACACAGTTAAACATCCTTTTGAGCTCTGGGGTGGATGAGATCCATCCAGGGTACCTGAAGAACATGGATGTCGTATCATCAACTTCCTCAGAGCATCATCATCCCATCAACATCGTCTGCTGAACGACTTTCTGAGAGAAGTTGAGGCAAATGCAAATGACCTCCTGCTTCACAACAATGTAAGATGGCTGAGCAAAGGGAACGCTATAGCTCGCTTCTGGACCATTCGAAAGGAAATAGCAGTCTTTTTGCAACAGCTGAAAAGTCAAAAAGCCACACAGTTTTTGATGTTTTTGCAAGATGAGCACAATATGGACATGGTGGCTTTTTTGGTTGACATCACAGCACACCTTAATGAGCTCAACTTAAATCTTCAGGGACCAAAAAATCTGATTTCTGATTTAATGATAGCTGTCAGCTCCTTCCAGAAAAAGCTGGACATTTTCAAAGCTGATATCCAAGAAGACTGCACACACTTCCCAACTGTGAAGGAGCAGATTCAAGATGACAGAGACAAGGTTCCTTCCACTGACTTTATTGACAAGCTGATGACAAACTTCAGTCAAAGATTTGACAACTTCCGCCTTGGAAAACAGCTCCTCTTGCTAATCCAGAATCCATTCCTCATCAGAGAAGTCAGGGCATTTTCAAAGGTGAGTTTATTTAGAATAGATTTTTGTTTATTTGGTTTAAGTATCACTATTAAAATGTTTGTAATTCACTTCCAGGAGGCAACACTGACCTTCAAGTGGGCACATGCTGGTTCTCTACAACTGCAACTCACTGATCTGCAAGCAGATGTTGCACTCAGAGAGCATTTTGGCACTACTGACCCTGCTACATTCTGGCAGCAAATTGTTCCTGAAACTGCTCATCCTGATCTTACTAAGGTAGCCCTGCACACCGTGACCATGTTTGGATCAACCTACAACTGTGAGGCAGCATTCTCTGTTATGAACAACATAAAAAACAAGCACCGTTCCAGGCTCACCAACACACACCTTCATATGTGCATGAGAATGGCACGAACCACATTCAAACCCAGATTCAAGCTGCTAACAGAAAAGTCACATGCACATTTCTCCCACTGAGAAAAATATTTAATGTTACAAAAGAAGTAAAAAGATATAGTTAAAGGGATGGCTGGCACTTGTTTCAAAGAGGCCCATTTTCGCTTTATGTTACATAAAAGTTTCAGTCCAGCATTTCTTGAAATTAAGCTTTTAATTGCACATGTGATGTTTCTTAAAAAGTTGGCCTCAAATTCCTCTTTAGCTGGTTGAAATTTATATCATGATTTTGTTAACTGTATTAGAAAAGAGTTGTGAGACGCTACAAAGTTTATTTGCACTTTAACAGGAAGAAGCACTTTGATTTTACTATTATGAAGAATATTATTTGTAATGAAGGCCTAAAGTTCACTATGTTTGCCATTTGTGTCTTAATGTGAACACAAAAAATAAAAACTTACTAAAATGAAACTGAAATATATAGTGTCGATTTGATTGACATGTCTATGCCATGGGATGAAACAGACCCTAAAATTTGGACCTTGCTGTTAAACAATGATCAGGCCTATAACCGCAACCCCCCGGACCGTGGACTAGGTCAAGGACTNCATTTCTGGATTTTGGATCTACCTCACCCTGAGATTCATAAAGTCTTTCATAGTAATTTCTAAATTCTTTGTTTATTTCAATAGGATTTATTATTGTTTCCCCTTTACTGTTTATAACTGATATTATATTTTTCTGCACTTCCAGTTGTTTAATTTGCCATGCCAATATTTTTCCTGGTTTTTCTCCTTGTTCATAAAAAGATTGATTTAGTCTCAAAATATTTGAGGCTGCTCTATCTGCTGATTCTTTATTATATTGCGCTTTTAATATTAACAATTCTTTTTCTATTAATGGATTTCTATTTTTAAATATTTGTTCCTCTAGTTTTTTACTTTTCCTTTCTAGTAGTTGTCTTGATTTACGTTTTTCTTTTGATTTTGATGAAGTATATGAAATCATGACTCCTCTTAAATAGGCCTTAAATGCCTCCCATCTGATACTAGCAGATGTTTGTGTATTATTTATAATAAAGTATTCATCTATTTCTTTCTCTACCAAAGCTAGAAATCCCTCGTCATTCAACCATTTCTGATGTAAACATCACCTTTGTTCCATCATTAAGTTGTTATGTGTATATATGATGTTACAGGGAGCATGATCCGATATTAATATACTGTCATATGAGCATGTTTTTATGTTTGATAAAAGTTCTGCTGATACCAAAAAATAATCTATTCTAGAATATGTATTAAATGTTTTTGAGTGACAAAAAAAAAAAATATCATCTGGTTTTAACTGTCTCCAGATGTCAATCAAATGTAATTCCTTCATAAAATTAAGAATGCTTTTTTGACTTTTAGGATGGGTCTGGTCAGTCCCAGTCAGTGGGTCTGGTCAGTCCCAGTCAGTGGGTCTGGTCAGTTCCAGTCAGTGGGTCTGGTCAGTCCCAGTCAGTGGGTCTGGTCAGTCCCAGTCAGTGGGTCTGGTCAGTCCCAGTCAGTGGGTCTGGTCAGTCCCAGTCAGTGGGTCTGGTCAGTTCCAGTCAGTGGGTCTGGTCAGTCCCAGTCAGCGGGTCTGGTCAGTCCCAGTCAGTGGGTCTGGTCAGTCCCAGTCAGTGGGTCTGGTCTGTCCCAG
>SSNR01001172.1:2299-19311 GCA_006937965.1 Callopanchax toddi
TTGAAATCTTCAGGAAAACATACAATGTCTCAATTCAGATTCCATCCAGCCCTTAATTGTCAATATAAATAGTGTTTATTGCAAATGGTGCCTAATCTACAGCAGTACTTGGACATTAGGTGAGAAAAAAAATCAAGAAAACATTTACAAGATTTGGGTCAATACAGGTCTCGTATACACATCCCAATCATTTCTAATGTATTGTTTTAATTTCCTTAATCTAAATAATCTGTTTTACCATTGAGACATTTAGGGATTATAATGTCAACATAGGTAGCATTAGCTATTTAGATTAGAGAGTAGTGATTGGTATTTGTCTCTTGGACCAATAGAGATTTAGATTTAGGATTAGAAATCAGGATTTGATTTAGAATCCTTTAGCACCTGTTATTTCAAGAACCCAAGATTTAATATCTTCTGGTAGTGTGGACAGCTCTTTTGCAGCATTCATCAGCTCTGGTGAGCTTTGGAGCACCTGAATAATATGTGTGCAAATCCAAGAAAGGGGAAATAATGGTAAAATAAATAAACAAAAACCCTGCCCAGCAGAAAGAGCATGTCGACTATCTGCCACAGTAGGAAGTCACAAATGATACCTCCAAAGCATAGCTATATTATACTCACATCAGAGCTTGGCTCCTCTTTTATTTCAGGGGATGAAATCTGCTATGTTGAACAGTGTTTGCAGGTCCTACAAAACAAAAGTTCAATAATAGAGCAGCATGTCGACTGTCTGCCACAGTAAATATTTAGTCAAAATTACCTCATACAGAGCGTTGTATGTTGAGCGTTGGTGCAAACTCCATGGGTCTATTGTTTTATTGTTTAGAATGTGCAAGGGATTGCACTTTAATTTTTGAAACATGTTCGGTATATATGGCAAACATGGAAGTTTTATTGATTTAGAACAAAGATTAGGGATCGGGATGACAGTTTTAAAACACTAGTAATCTAGATTTAAAGTTAGAAATCAGGATTTTATTCTGAAACCACTAGTAATTTTAATATTTAAAACCCAGAATTTAGTAACTTATACAGTGTAAATGAAACATTTAGTAATTAATATTTTTAACCTACCTGAAACAAAGCTTGCTGTTTCACTCCTTGAGACTTGGACAGCACTGATTGCTGGGCTCAATCAAGCTCATTACTATGGAAACCCTTCAGCCAATCACATGCTAGATTGCTGATTTGAACTGTTAGGGATAACTTGGGATAAAAAAATCATTAGTTTGGAATTTATCTAAATAATGCAATTAACATAAATGACCACATTTGCATATCATCTCTTTGGAACCTTAAGAAAACACTTATTTGGACTTACTCCTTGAAAAATTCACAAATTTGGAATGAAATGTAAAAGAAGACACAAATTAACTCAAAGAACTCTAAGAAATCTTTAATACATGCATATCATGTCAAACATGCATAACAGTCAGCCATTATACAAATTGTTTTTAAAAAGAATTCCATGAACAATGGGCACATGAAACACTTTATTTGACAATCAAAATGGCAACAACAACAAAACAACAGACTTTTTTCAATGCACTAATTTATTTATATGAACTAACTTCCTATTCTTTTTGAATGGAAAAGACACATAGTATTACTGATGTAAATTTTCTACTTTCTTTAACATCGTTTGGTTCGGACACAGGACTTTGTTTTATGTAACACTTTTGTCCCCTTGTCACCTCTAAAAACTTGGAGGAAGTGATGTGTAACCGCAAACTCACTGTGTTTCTCGTCTACATCTCTGTTCTATCCTCTTTCTTGTCCATTTTTCCATCTATTGAATGTTGTTCATCACTTTCTGAATTATCAGTTTCTTCTTAATCAATTTGTTCTGAAGGGGGTTGGCAGGATGTTTTTGCCCTTGTCATCTCACCTGCACTCTTGCTACCACACTCAGTGAGGCTTGTATTAAGTTTGGTCATTTCATTACCTGTGTCACTTCTTTGGTTAACAGCACTTGTGACAACTTTTTCAGATGTGTAATCTTGTTCTCCATTGTATGTGCTAATAGTTGTGTTTGCTTTATCTTCCCCATTCCCACTACTTTTCTGTTTTTCAGACTGTTCTGCTTCTGGTATGTAGTCTGACTCCTCACTGTCAGACTCATTCAGTCTTAAAACCCGTCTGGTTTTTGTTAAATTACTTTTTTTGCTCTCAAGAAAAAAACTTGCCTCTCTTTTCTTGCCTCTATTATTGCCATATGTCTTTTCTTGTGACATGTTGTCTGAATCTGGACTGTCTGATTCTTCTGTCTCAGTCTCACCACATGTGTTTTGGTCTGATGTTTGTGTGTCTGGCATCAGGACTGTAATATCATGGTCTGAAACTTCTTCCTCACTCTCACCACTAGTCCTTTGGTCTGATCTGTGTGTGTCTGGCATCAGGACTGTAATATCATGGTCTGAAACTTCTTCCTCACTCTCACCACTAGTCCTTTGGTCTGATCTGTGTGTGTCTGGCATCAGGACTCTATTATCACTCTCTGACACTTCATTCTCAGTCTCACCACTTTTACTTTGGTCTGATTTGTGTGCTTCTGACATCTCTGTGTCTTCACAGTCTGACTCAATGACTGCCCGTCTGGCTTTCTTGAACCTATGTTTTTGTCCCTGAACAGAAGAACTTCTCTTTCTTTTCTTTTCTACAGCACTGCTTTGTTGCAACCCTTTTTTCCATGAGGATTCAGGCACTGCATTTTCAGTTATCTTGCAGTTTTTGCTGAGTGCTTTTGCAGTGTTCCCACGACATTTGAAGGCTTCCTTAAAGGTAAGATCTGACTCATAAAATCTTGCAGCAGTGGCATCTGAATGACACATCATTCGATGTACTTGGGAAATACTTTGTGCTTTCAGAGTTCTGCCAGTCTTTGGAAAAAAGAGATACAAAGAAAAACATTAAAAAATTACTTTGGCTGAGAGTGTAAAATTCACTGTAAAGTTTAGTTCAATATCAATTGCACCCACAGTTGTTGTAAAAAGGAAAAATAGTGGCCTTTTGAATGGTCTTACTTATTTCTTTGGCAAGTTTGTTTCTGAGATGGGAGTGGAGGATTTTCAAAAGGTTCATTACAAACAAAAAATCTTTCTAAAATAGTAACAGCATTTGTTAAACTTAAGAATAAAATAGAGAGTGGGAATAAGGACAAATGACCTATAAAAGCAGAAAGTCAATTTTTTTGTTGGACTGAAAAGTCTTCTTGTATAATCTAGGACCTGAAATTGGAACTGTTTTAAATAAAGTGTCAGTCCTGTCATTTGGTATGTTGAATGAATATTCTGAATAAGAGTAAAAAAACAAACAAACTCACGGCAGTGCTGATGCTGCTCCTGATGAGATTGAAAGTTGGAGTTCCTGTGAGGTCAAACGCTCTCCACACATGCAGAAATGATGTCAGCATCTTGGTAAAAGGATTTCCGTTGATGTTGGCAAAAAAATGATCTGGCTCTCTGACAGGGAGTAGCTCACGGACAACCAAAAACCTCTGAAACCACGTGTATTCATCCTTCTCAAGAGGAACAAGAGCATGGCCAAACGAATCCTTGGTCTTGTGGTCTTTCACCTGTGAATCAATCAAACGCCATATTAGAGTATTTACTATGGTTATTTTTTAGATGCTTTAGAAAAAAGTGTTCCACAATGTTACTCTTATTATTCTTCGGCCACTGTTGTCCGTTACTGCGTCCATGACTTCCTTGATGGTCATATTTGCTAGGACGCCTTTTCTATGTCCAGTTGTGCACACAACAAACCCAGCCAGCAGCCCGTAGAACCACTGCAGGTTCTTGTTTGTAGGATATTTTTCCAGCTTACCTGTTCAACAAACACAAACAAGTGAACGTGTAAAATACAAGTTAAGTTGACGAATGTCAAAACATCCAAATAAAAAACATTCATCTCGACAATATTAGTCCAGCATTTACTAACCACCCATTGACTTTCAATAAATGTAATTCCATCTAATAGATTCAAATATCTAATAAAGCATCCAAGTCTCTTTTAATGACAATACTGTGATTATTTCCCCTACTTGTATCAAACTGATTTCTAATTTAACTACTCTTCCATTGATGAGGCAATATCAGGATGGCTAAAATATTACTCTCCAAGGGGGCAACAATTAAACCCTTACCAAGTGCATATGGGATCTCCTCTTTAGCCTTTGCCACAAACAAACTGATGCTGGATGGGTTCAGCAGCATCGCTGAAAGACAAAGAAAAGGGTTATTGGCCAATATCCATCTGCTATCAACATGCTGCACAATGGACCTTGGTAATCCATGGAAAAAAGTCAGTGAGAAAAACAAATACAGTTTAAGGGAGGAATGTACCTGATTTTTTGATCCGTACATTTTGCCAGTGTGTCTTCAGATCTCGTCGGAATTTCTTCATTTCTGACTGAAGAAAAAACAAAGCTGACTGAAGGGTCTTCCTTGAACCTTGAATTTGTGGAAGCTGAGCATCAAGCAAGAACTGGAGAAACGCTTTGACATTCCCCATTTGGATAATTTTTGTTGTTAATGAGAGTTTGTTAAGACTCTGTGTCCATCTAGAAGAGAAATTACACCAAAGAGTAGACAAATCAGCTTTAGTTACCATATGGTATGATTCAATGTACCAGCAACGACCTAAGAACCTACTCAGTTAGTTTTTCTTGGTTATCCAGACTTGACAAACTCAGCAAAGACACTTGATCATCAGCCATGAAGCAATACCAGGAATGTACATGTTTGACACGTTGTTTTGAATTTTCTATGGCCTTCTTACCACTCCCACAAATGTGCAGAAACCATAAATTGAGGATTTTGTCTGTATAAAACACCCAAGAAAAAACAAAAACAAAAGAAAACATAAACAGTTCAAACATCAAAATGTCATAACAAACTCACTTTTGACTATTTGGTTATCCAATTCCACTGGCAAAAACTTTTAAAATAGGTAAATAAACTGACAAACTTAGAATAAATAAATAAATAAATAAATAAAATAAATATCCAAATCCATACCTAAACCAGAAGTAGTGGTGGGTTGTTCATTATTCTGGCTCTCACTTCCCATCTGCTGTGAAATGACATTTGATTCTGAGATACAGGGTTTGTCCTTGATTCTTTTCTCTTTCTTCATGTCTTCAAAAGTTTGATTTAGGGATTCAAGTTTCACCCTCTCTTCCTTGCAGTTTTTGCAATCGTGTTTGACTTGATTGCAACTGAATGGATTGGTACATGTATCTTCACTTCCATCATTATGATCATCAATAGAAGGGATATAAATTTCAGCCTGCAGGTCTAAGTTGCTGACCATTGGAGGGGTTGGATTTGACTTCCTCAAACGTTTTAGGTCCTTGATGATAGCTTGTTTTTTGGCAGTTTTCATTGCACTTTCATGTCTTGATCTCTGGAGTGTATAAAAAGTAGTGCACCAAAGCTTTAGTACATGTACATGTTCATATGCAGAATCATTACTACAGTTGAAATGCAATTCCAGTCATACGAATTACCATAAATGAATCACTTACCCCAATGTAAGGGTGTGAGCGCTTCAAGTGCTTATCCAGTCTGATCCGTTGTTTTGCCTTGCACATTGGACAGTCCAGCCTGCCTCTATAACTACAGAGTGCAATCAGTGTTACATTTGTGAATGTGAATAAATCAGTCTTTTTTTTAAGTTTGTTTATACATTATGACAATTATGACTTACAATGCAGAAGAGTATTTTAGGAGCAAGCGCAGTTCAGCATCATTTTTCACACGGTGACGTTTTTGAAAGTGCTGGCGAATGTTGGAGTACTTTTCCAAACACAAGGGACACTTCCTCTTCTCACGTGCCATTTATCCTGTGTGAAATGGTAAGTTTCAGTTAATTGTGTCAGTTACATTTCTGCACAAGTTGTCTTGTCAAAGAATATAATAGTTTTTCTGTTTTCCCTGAACAGTTAAAACATCCACACTCTAGGACAATTACCTCATTGTTGTAAAAGATGATCATTTTCATACCATGCATGCATATAGAAACAGATGTGAAATATGTCAGTAATATCTAGTTTACTTGTTTGAGTATTTAAAATATTCCATTTGAAATGGTTAGGATCATAGATACATATAATGGACGATGTAGTGACTTGGAGCAGTAATGACCTAAAATGAACTTTCAAACACATTAACCTCAGGTCCAACCGTCCTTGTGCAAGAAAATCTTAAGTATTCCTGCAAAATGTTTGAAGCCTAGCTCTGAAGGTACAAATAAGGTGAGTTTGTTTTCTCGCAAAAACCTGCTTTAACATTATCAACTGTCTTCAGTTTAGGAAACACACAGGACACATGGGAAGCATTTTAAAGTAATGATTTAAAGGACAAATATAAATGTCCTACATGCATGTGTGTAATGTATTGCTTTAGATTTTCCTGGTTGACAAGTCTTCTTATGAGTGGATCAAATTTTAGAGGTCATGGTCAATTGCTCCTTTTTCCCTAGATGACAAAATATAAATAAATAAATACATAAATAAAAAACTCTGCATTCTGTTGGCATGTAGTGTATATTATTTGGGACTCTACATCAGCCCCATTTGTGCGAAAAAATCACTCACTGGCAGAGGGAAAAGTTGTGGGAGGAGAAGGAACCACCGTAATCTCTGGTTTCACTGTACTGAAAGAAAAAACAAATCATAAAAGGCATCTGGACTTCCAAGTCACCATTAAAAAAACATTCTGGTAAAAAAGACAGCTTTGGTTGATTAAGGTAACTCACTGCCTTTATCTTTCAAACTAAATCACATTTCTCAAGTGTTTTTATAGTTTAAATGTACATTTTCACTTGTATGCATCTTATTAATGTAGCTGGTCTGTAAACATTTGTATTGACCACTTTAAAAAGCTGCCCTTGTTGAGAAATAAATGATTATTTGTCATCAATTGGGTTTATGCCTAGATGTGTGTGACAAATGCCTCTACATGTTTTACTGACACCAGAACCTGGCTCCTCTTTTAACTCAGGGGATGAAATCTTCTGTGTTTCACAATGTTGCCGATCCAACAAAAAACATTAATGAATAGAGCAGCATGTTGACAGTGCACTACAGTAGGTATTTAGTGTCTTTGAGAGACCTAAAAAGCGCAATATATATCCGAGGCATTATTATTATTATTATTAGTCACAATTACTGCCCTCAGAACTTGAGTTTATTATACTCACCTCAGAACTTTGCTTTATTCTGACTATGAGCAGGGCATGTCACAGAGCAGATAACCTACACAAATTTACTGACTCCAAAAGCAGTTTAGAACTGTCAAAACAACGTCTTATGTGTGAAAGTCTTATCCCAATCCATGCAGATATAAGATACAAGCTGAATGGGAAAAATGTATTTTTAAAAGAGGAGAGGGTAAAGTATAAAATTGTTAATGTAAAAGTAATTTCTAAGTTTAGTACTACAAAGAACTTAACATCAGTCAGTCATGCTACAGTTTAGCCAAATATTTGAACACCAGTTTGGATATTTAGAAATCTAGATCACGTAACCGGAACCATAAAGTGATTTACAATTTGCTTTTGAAATTGTAATGTTAGGGATTTAAATTACATGTTTGAAGATTTAGAATATTAAATTTACACATTGAAATACATTAGGAATTAGCATTCATAATCTGGAATAAAGTATACATTTATATCAAAACTTGCTCTATGCACATTGAGCCTGCTCTGGCTGGGAGATGTAATGGTTTGATTGAGCCTGCTGGTAGGTGAACATCACACATTTTAACCAATCAGCTTCTGATATTTTTAAGACCTCTTATAATCAATCACATCTTCAGATTTTGAGCATGGTTTTTTCATGTTGTCACAAAACCAAACAGTATTACGACATACCTACACTTAAACATTTTGATTAGATTTTTGGAACTTGGTCCCAGGTTAGTATTATTTTTTTTATGTATAAATGTCACTTAAATGTCTCCTAACATTAGATCTTTAGTTTTGGATATGTTTACTGTTAATGCTAAACTAGTCATGAATATGAAATTTCAGGAATCATCTCTTTTAAATGTCGCCGAATCTTATTTTCACAAATTGAAAACCATAACATCTAGCTTTTGCAGACATTTGATGAAAGTGAATAAACATTATATATAGCTAAACTCTCACACATTTTAGGTTGGTTAGAGTTCAGCCACTTCACCTAAATCTATCACACTGCTTGTCATGACAACACAGCTCAGTTTATTATACCACAACACTGAAGTAACTTGCCATTGTCTGCTGCTCCACTAAAAAAAACACATTTTATCTTTTCAAATGTATTTTTGCCACCTGCAATCACCATAGTGACAAAACGTTGATGCTAAACAATAACTTTATTGAACATTGTAACATGTTTTGTGTCTGTGCATAGGTGTGTCTGAGTGTGCAAGTGTGTTTGGTTGGGTGACTGTATATTGTCATGTAATCATTGTGATTGTCTGTATTCTTTATTCAAGCTGATCAATGCTGCCTTGTTGTTGGATTGAAAGAAGAGAAGACATCAGGTATTTCCAGGTATTGTGTAAATAATTAACAGACATTGGTGTTACTAGTAAGTAACACCTGCTTAGACCTGCTGGTAAATTGCGGTGTCTTACACTAAACTGTTGTGCCATTTGATCAGCTGAAGGATCATTCTTCATTGCCTCATAATTATCTCAAGAATCTTGAACATTTGAAAAATCTTTCCAGTCTTCCTCCTGTGTACCTGTTGAGCATCTGCAGTACCCTTCTCCTCAGCCTCAGGAGAATCTAGAGTAACTTGGAATCCAGCAAATTTTTTAAGTTTACTTTGCCTTCAGTGAATATGTAGAATCTTGGACATCTGCAGCCTACTCCTTTTTTGTTGACTCAGGATTCTGAGTAGACCTGTCAACCTCTGCAGCTTGTTTTTTTATTGCATCAAATGTGTATCTGGAGCCTCCTTACAAACTCCTTAGCTCTATGGTTTTAATGTTTTGAATCTGCAGGGGATTTCACTTTGATTATTCAAACATGTTGGGTATATATTGCAGACTTGGAAGTAATATTGTTTTAGAACAAACGTTAGGCAATGGGATGTGAGTTTTGAACCATTAGTAAATTAGATTTAAATGTATAAATCAGGATTTGATTTAGAAGCAATTAGTAATTTAAAAAATTAAAACCCAGAATTTAGTAACTTATTCTGGTGTAAATGAAACATTTAGTAATTAATATTTTTAACCTACCTGAGACCAAGCTTGCTGCTTCACTCGTCAAGGCTTGAACAGCACTGATTGCTGGTCACAATAAAGCTCAATATTATGGAAGCCCTTCAGCCAATCACATGCTAGATATGCTGATTTGGTACAGTTAGGGATAACGAGATTTGAAAAAGTCATTGATTTGGAATTTCATGTAATTAATGCCATTAACATAAATGACCACATTTGCATATCATCCATTTGGAACCTTGTGATTAAGAAAACACTAATTTGGAATTAAGCCTTGAAAAATTCACCATTTTGTTGTAACATGTAAAAAAGACACATATTAGAAAGACAAAGAAATCTTTATTACATGCAAATTATGTCAAACATTTTTTATCAGTAAGCCATTAAACAAAATGTTTTTAGAACATCTATCTAACAATGAAACATCCTTTATTTGACACTCAAAATGACCAAAAAAAAAAACAATGACAACAAAACAACTGACTTACAAGAATGAATCAATTCAGCAAACACTGATATTAAATTAAACTTTACCAGTGATTTCCTGCTGTTTTTCTTCAATACATTACTTTTGTTATATGAACTTACTTCTCTGTCTTTTCACATGGAAAAGCCATGTACAATTACTAATTTTAAATTTTCTGATTTCATTAACATTGCTTGGTTCTGACAAAGTATTTTTTTCTATGTAACACATTTGTCCCCTTGCCACATTGAAAACTTAGAGGAAGTGATGCGAGACCTGACAGTCACTGTGTTTCCAAGGGGACTCTACAAACCTAAAGTGTCATTTGTCATCTCCATCTCTGTTCTATCCTCTTCCTTGTCATATTTCCTGTTTGACTGTTGGCCTTTAAAATTCACATAAATGTGTTTTATGTTTTATTCAGTATCACTATTCTCAAGTTGAAGAGTCCATGTGCCCATTTTTCCATCTATTGAATGTTCCAAATAATGTACCAAATAAGTCCAGTTGCTTTTATTTAAAACCTTTTTGGACTATTGAATGTTGTTCATCACTTTCTGAATTATCAGTTTCTTCTTGATCAATTTGTTCTGAAGGGGGTTGGCAGGGTTCTTTTTTGCACTTGTCATCTCACCTGCACTCTTGTTGCCAGACTCAGCGAGGCTTCTATCAAGTTGGGTGTCCTCATTACCCTCTTTATCACTTATTTGGTTAAAATTACTTCTGAAACATTTCTCAGTTGTGTAATCTGTTACTTTGCTTGTCAAACTGACTCTTTCCTATTCTCTGGCCTCTGTCTGCATATTTGCATTTTGTTCTCCATTGTATGTGCTAAACCTTGTGTTTGTTTCCTTCATCTGTGGTTGTTGTTCACCTGTGTCTGTGTCTTGTATGATCAAAGCTTGATAATTTTGTGTTATGTCTTCGTCATCACTGGTCACAGACTCTGAGTCTGTTTCTTCAGTACTTGTTAGCGCTTTGTCTCTGTTGCTTTCATACTCAACTATTGTTAAAGCGTCTTCTTCTTCATCACTACAGGGTTGAGATCCATGTTCATGTTCACTTGTGTTTTTGGTCAAAGATTTGTGGTCTTGATTATCATTAACAATAACTGTTTCTGCAATGTATTCACCTGAGTTTGCTTGAGTGGACATACTCTTATAGTGCAAGACCAAGTCAACTTTCTTTAAGACAACTTTTGGAGAATTCAAACATTTGAATTTCTCTCTCAAAAGCTTAGTTGGACTTACAAATTGTCCTGTATAATTTTTACCATCTTCTTGCATTACACTATCCTTTACTTTGCCATTATTTTCATCATCTGTGTATTCTGACATGTCATCTGAAGTCAGGTTGATTGTTTTAATGGCACATTCATCTTCACTGCTATCACTGGTTATCATCAACTCCTGATCTTCTTCTGTGTTTGCGTTATCTTCCCCATTCCCACTACTTTTCTGTTTTTCAGAATGGTCTGCTTCTGGTATGTTGTCTGACTCCTCATTGTCTGACTCATTCAGTCTTAAAACCCGTCTGGTCTTTGGAAAATTACTTTTATTGCCCTCAACTGAAAAACTTGCCTCTCTTTTCTTGCCTCTATTATTGTCATATGTCTTTTCTTGTGACATGTTGTCTGAATCTGGACTGTCTGATTCTTCTTCCTCAGTCTCACCATTTGTGTTTTGGTCTGATTTTTGTGTGTCTGACATCAGGACTGTAATATCATGGTCTGAAACTTCTTCCTCACTCTCACCACTAGTCCTTTGGTCTGATCTGTGTGTGTCTGGCATCAGGACTGTAATATCATGGTCTGAAACTTCTTCCTCACTCTCACCACTAGTCCTTTGGTCTGATCTGTGTGTGTCTGGCATCAGGACTCTATTATCACGCTCTGAAACTTCTTCCTCACTCTCACCACTAGTCCTTTGGTCTGATCTGTGTGTGTCTGGCATCAGGACTGTAATATCATGGTCTGAAACTTCTTCCTCACTCTCACCACTAGTCCTTTGGTCTGATCTGTGTGTGTCTGGCATCAGGACTGTAATATCATGGTCTGAAACTTCTTCCTCACTCTCACCACTAGTCCTTTGGTCTGATCTGTGTGTGTCTGGCATCAGGACTGTAATATCATGGTCTGAAACTTCTTCCTCACTCTCACCACTAGTCCTTTGGTCTGATCTGTGTGTGTCTGGCATCAGGACTCTATTATCACTCTCTGACACTTCATTCTCAGTCTCACCACTTGTGTTTTCATTTGATTCCTGTGTGTCTGACATCAGGACTCTATTATCACTTTCTGACCCCTCTTCCTCACTCTCACCACTTTTACTTTGGTCTGATTTGTGTGCTTCTGACATCTCTGTGTCTTCACAGTCTGACTCAATGACTGCCCGTCTGGCTTTCTTGAACCTATGTTTTTGTCCCTGAACAGAAGAACTTCTCTTTCTTTTCTTTTCTACAGCACTGCTTTGTTGCAACCCTTTTTTCCATGAGGATTCAGGCACTGCATTTTCAGTTATCTTGCAGTTTTTGCTGAGTGCTTTTGCAGTGTTCCCACGACATTTGAAGGCTTCCTTAAAGGTAAGATCTGACTCATAAAATCTTGCAGCAGTGGCATCTGAATGACACATCATTCGATGTACTTGGGAAATACTTTGTGCTTTCAGAGTTTTGCCAGTCTTTGGAAAAAAGAGATACAAAGAAAAACATTAAAAAATTACTTTGGCTGAGAGTGTAAAATTCACTGTAAAGTTTAGTTCAATATCAATTGCACCCACAGTTGTTGTAAAAAGGAAAAATAGTGGCCTTTTGAATGGTCTTACTTATTTCTTTGGCAAGTTTGTTTCTGAGATGGGAGTGGAGGATTTTCAAAAGGTTCATTACAAACAAAAAATCTTTCTAAAATAGTAACAGCATTTGTTAAACTTAAGAATAAAATAGAGAGTGGGAATAAGGACAAATGACCTATAAAAGCAGAAAGTCAATTTTTTTGTTGGACTGAAAAGTCTTCTTGTATAATCTAGGACCTGAAATTGGAACTGTTTTAATAAAGTGTCAGTCCTGTCATTTGGTATGTTGAATGAATATTCTGAATAAGAGTAAAAAAACAAACAAACTCACGGCAGTGCTGATGCTGCTCCTGATGAGATTGAAAGTTGGAGTTCCTGTGAGGTCAAACGCTCTCCACACATGCAGAAATGATGTCAGCATCTTGGCAAAAGGATTTCCGTTGATGTTGGCAAAAAAATGATCCGGCTCTCTGACAGGGAGTAGCTCACGGACAACCAAAAACCTCTGAAACCACGTGTATTCATCCTTCTCAAGAGGAACAAGAGCATGGCCAAACGAATCCTTGGTCTTGTGGTCTTTCACCTGTGAATCAATCAAACGCCATATTAGAGTATTTACTATGGTTATTTTTTAGATGTTTTAGAAAAAAGTGTTCCACAATGTTACTCTTATTATTCTTCGGCCACTGTTGTCCGTTACTGCGTCCATGACTTCCTTGATGGTCATATTTGCTAGGACACATCTTCTATGTCCAGTTGTGCACACAACAAACCCAGCCAGCAGCCCGTAGAACCACTGCAGGTTCTTGTTTGTAGGATATTTTTCCAGCTTACCTGTTCAACAAACACAAACAAGTGACCATTTAAATACAGGTTAGGTTGATAAATGTCAAAGCATCCAAATGAAAAGTACTCATCTCTACAATATAAGTCCAACATTTACTAACCACTCATTGACTTTATTTAAATGCAAGTCCAAATGATGCATTCAAATCTCTAATAAGTCATCCAGATCTCTAATGACGACGATGCCGTGATTTCCCCCCTTCTTGTATCAAACTGATTTCTGATTCAATTACTATTTCATTGATGAGGCAGTATCAGGATGGCTAAAATATTACTCTCCAAGGGGGCAAGAATTAAACCCTTACCAAGTGCAAATGGGATCTCCTCTTTAGCCTTTGCCACAAACAAACTGATGCTGGATGGGTTCAGCAGCATCTCTGAAAGACAAAGAAAAGGGTTATTGGCCAATATCCATCTGCTATCAACATGCTGCACAATGGAACTTGGTAATCCATGGAAAAAAGAGTCAGGGAGAAAAACAAATACAGGTAAAGGGGGAATGTACCTGCTTTTTTGAGCCGGACATTTTGCCGGTATGTCTTCAGGTCCCGTCGGCATTTAGTAATGTCTGACCTAATAAAAAACAGAGCTGCCAGAATGGTTCTCCTTGAAATCTTCACTTGTGGAAGCTGAGCATCAAGCAAGAATTGGAGGAAAGCTCTCACATTTCCCATTCGGCTCAGTTTCATTGTGACTTTGTCTTTGTTAAGACTCTGTGTCCATCTACAAGTGAAATTAAATTCAAAAACAGTCAAATTAACTTTTAGTTACCCAACGGTATATCAGCTGTATGAGCAAGAACCTAAGAACTTACTCTGTTTGTCTTTCTCTGTTGTTCAGACATTCAAAATTTGTCAACGGTACTTGATCTTTTGCCATGAAGCAAATCCAGGAATGTACATGTTTGACACGTTGTTTGCAAGCTTGTATGGCCTTCTTACCACTCACACAAATATGATTGAACCAAATATCAAAGACTGTATCTGTAAGGAAAAACCCAACACAACCAAAGAAAACAAAACAATCACTATGGGATTATTGGTCTTCCAGTTACACCGGTTGACAAGGACTTTGTCAGTGTTAAAGGCAAAAGATCCAAACCTATGTTCAAATATTGCCAAAAATCAAAATAAACAATGTAGAAATGTGCAAAATCTTACCCAACTCGTGACATTTGTCTCTTGTCTCATTTGTCCTTTTATCATATTTGTTCCGCCGTGGGATGTCTGATGATTTTGGGATATTGAGTGGGTTGGTAACAAATGTATCTTCCATGGCTTTAACTGTTTTTTCGAGGAGGTAAACTTTCTCTTGAGTTTTCTGGCACATGTTGCACTTGTTACCCACATCAAATTTTTTGGTCTCACTGTTACATGCCCCATCTGAAACTTCATTTTCATCAATCACATGCAGCAGATCTAAGTTGCTGACCATTGGAGGATTTGGAGTTGAACATCTTAAGCCTTTTAAGGCCTTGATGTTTGCATTCTGTTTTGCCTTCTTTAATTGTAGTTCTTGTTCTGATTTCTGCAAAAAGGTAAAATATTAGTGCAGGAAGGCTTAAGTGTATGATCAGTTTGTGCAAAAGTACATAATTGAAATCCAATTTCACATTCAGAACTTTTCAAGCACTGACCTGAAGCCCAGAGTGGAATGCCACCAGGTGCCTATCCAGTCTGAATAGGCTTCTCTTTTTGCAAACTGGACAATCTAGCGTGCCTTTGTAACTAGAAATGAGATCCAAATTTAAAGTTAAACATATCCAAATGTCATTATGTTTAGTTTATTCCCACATTCTGTAAGATAATTACTTACATTCCAGAACAATAATTGGTCAGCAACTGCAATTCGTCTCTGTTTTTCACACAGTGAAATTGTTTTAAGTGCTTCGCAACTCTGGAGTACTCCACCAAACACAAAGGACACTTCCTGTTTTTACGTGTCATTTCTCCTCTGTGAACAAGGACATTTGAGTTCATTGTGTCAGTAAAAATGTTTTGTACAAGAATATACCATCACTTGATAACAGAAAGCACTGACCAGCTAAAACATTCACCGTCTAAGACAATAACTGTCATTCAAGAATTTACCAGTATTTAAAATTTTAAATCATTGTTGGAAAATTAGTCATTTTCACAACATGCATGAATACAGAAATGGATTTTCAAAATCAAATGATTATTAATATTTATTAGTATTTTGTATATGTAATCTGGTTGAATTAGTAACATGTATATGCAGAGTGGCAGGTTTAGTGACTTAGATTAGTAACGTAATGAAACATCCACTCTCCTCAGTCACCTCAAGTCCAGATGTCCTTCTCAACACAATCCGCAGGACTCATCACAAGTATCCTCAGCCTTGTCCTGATCTTTTCTCGAGTAAGGGACAGCTCTTTTGCAGCATTCATCAGCTCTGGTGAGCTTTGGAGCACCTGAATAATATGTGTGCAAATCCAAGAAAGGGGAAATAATGGTAAAATAAATAAACAAAAACCCTGCCCAGCAGAAAGAGCATGTCGACTATCTGCCACAGTAGGAAGTCACAAATGATACCTCCAAAGCATAGCTATATTATACTCACATCAGAGCTTGGCTCCTCTTTTATTTCAGGGGATGAAATCTGCTATGTTGAACAGTGTTTGCAGGTCCTACAAAACAAAAGTTCAATAATAGAGCAGCATGTCGACTGTCTGCCACAGTAAATATTTAGTCAAAATTACCTCATACAGAGCGTTGTATGTTGAGCGTTGGTGCAAACTCCATGGGTCTATTGTTTTATTGTTTAGAATGTGCAAGGGATTGCACTTTAATTTTTGAAACATGTTCGGTATATATGGCAAACATGGAAGTTTTATTGATTTAGAACAAAGATTAGGGATCGGGATGACAGTTTTAAAACACTAGTAATCTAGATTTAAAGTTAGAAATCAGGATTTTATTCTGAAACCACTAGTAATTTTAATATTTAAAACCCAGAATTTAGTAACTTATACAGTGTAAATGAAACATTTAGTAATTAATATTTTTAACC
The DNA here is from genome assembly GCA_006937965.1 of Callopanchax toddi. Taxonomy (NCBI): domain Eukaryota; kingdom Metazoa; phylum Chordata; class Actinopteri; order Cyprinodontiformes; family Nothobranchiidae; genus Callopanchax; species Callopanchax toddi. Next base: position 18,661 of record SSNR01001172.1, read on the forward strand.
TACCTGAAACAAAGCTTGCTGTTTCACTCCTTGAGACTTGGACAGCACTGATTGCTGGGCTCAATCAAGCTCATTACTATGGAAACCCTTCAGCCAATCACATGCTAGATTGCTGATTTGAACTGTTAGGGATAACTTGGGATAAAAAAATCATTAGTTTGGAATTTATCTAAATAATGCAATTAACATAAATGACCACATTTGCATATCATCTCTTTGGAACCTTAAGAAAACACTTATTTGGACTTACTCCTTGAAAAATTCACAAATTTGGAATGAAATGTAAAAGAAGACACAAATTAACTCAAAGAACTCTAAGAAATCTTTAATACATGCATATCATGTCAAACATGCATAACAGTCAGCCATTATACAAATTGTTTTTAAAAAGAATTCCATGAACAATGGGCACATGAAACACTTTATTTGACAATCAAAATGGCAACAACAACAAAACAACAGACTTTTTTCAATGCACTAATTTATTTATATGAACTAACTTCCTATTCTTTTTGAATGGAAAAGACACATAGTATTACTGATGTAAATTTTCTACTTTCTTTAACATCGTTTGGTTCGGACACAGGACTTTGTTTTATGTAACACTTTTGTCCCCTTGTCACCTCTAAAAACTTGGAGGAAGTGATGTGT